>CAUYRT010077528.1:0-112199 GCA_963574885.1 Lepilemur ruficaudatus
TGGTGCATGCCTGTAGTCCCAGCTACTTGGGAGGCTGAGGCAGAAGGATTGCTTGAGCCCAGGAGTTTGAGGTTGCTGTGAGCTAGGCTGATGCCATGGCACTCTACAGCCTGGGCAACAGAGTGAGACTCTGTCTCAAAAAAAAAAAAAATAAAATAAAATAAAATAACTCCTTCTGGAATTAATGCTCAGGATATAGTCCATGTATTATGAGCCATTAACGCAACAGAACTGATGTTCTACAGATGTCCACTCTGCTCTCTCTGAATTCCCCAACTCTAATCCACGGAAGCTGGGTCGAGGGTGTCCAAATGGGTATATTGATTGCCTCTGACCCAGCTGTAATCCAAGACCTCTCATTAATACTGCATCTCTCACATGAGGAGCAGTGATGTCTATGTAATTAAAACCTGAAGCAAGAAATGGCCAGAAAGATGAAGGGAGAGGAAGCTGAAGATTCAGATGGCTCTGACACAATGCCCACTCTGTGGCAACCAACATTGCCATTAAATCATGTACCTACCGTTTAGGTAAAACTTGTATAACACAGATCCATAGGTGTGACAGCCATCCCTGGACCGGATGCAGCCTGGCAGGATAAAAAGAAACTAGCCTCTAGCCCACTGGGAACAGAGTTTTGCCAGGGTAACGGCTCCTTCTAGAAATTAGTTAAATCCCAATTTCACCATGCATGCCAATTCTCTTTCCCAATTTTCTTTAAACCCTATCCAAATAGAATAATTGGTTCCTGGGTATCACCTTTTTCTTTTCTAAATGTTTTCTACAATCAATTCTAGACTTTCAGCCAGGATCAACTACAAATCCACTGAATGGTCCCCAAACTTGACTGCACTTTAGAATCCTCTGTACAAATCCCAATGACCAGGTTGCACTCCATGTCAATTAAATCAGGATATCTGGGAGTGGGAGCCAGGCAGCAGTATTTTTAAAGGCTCCCCAAGGGATTGGAACATGGGCAAAGTTTAGGAATTATTGGCCTACACACTATTTTAACCTAATTCCCTAGTAATGTAGCATAGATATTAGAAAGTATAGCCTAGTGGTCTGTGTTTAAGTTAAAATGTTTTTTTAATCCAAGACGCTTTTCCTCTTAATAATTTCCCATATAATAAGAGCTAACACTTGTTGAGAACTTATGTGCCAAGCTTTGTTCTAGATACTTTATGAAGGGTATGCTGGGTTATATCTCATTTGATCTTATTAACCCAATTTTACAGAAGAGAAAATTGAGTCGAAGAGATTATGAGCACATCTGCAAGTCTATTTAATATACAAAGATGCCATTCATCAGGGACTAGAGACATACACAAACTTTAAATGGCCAGATCCTCCCATGCTATCTTTTTCTTGATCTGAGGTTTGGTTTTTTGGTTTCTGTTTTTTATTTTTTTGAGACAGGATCTTGCTCTGCAGCCTGGCTAGAGTTCAGTGACACAATCATAGCTCACTGCAGCCTCCAGCTTCTGGCCTCAAGCAACCCTCCCGCCCCAGCCTCTCAAAGTGCTAGGATTACACATAGGAGCCACTGCACCCAACCTGATATTTGGGTTTTAATTCAACCAAATTACATTTACTATTCTTTTGGCTTTGAAAATTGCTCACTTTGGAAGAGAAGACAACTTCATGTAGGTAACTTTGGTGATATTCTGGAATACACTTAAAAGAGAATAAAAATCCCCCCTTTTCCTAGATTTTTGGAATTAGGGTGAGCGGTCAGTGCCTACGGGCAAGAATCCACAGAGGAGGGCAGGCACTAAAGTGTGCTGCCCCAGAGGGAACTGGAGTTGGTTCCTGGGGAGAAAAAAATGGGGATAAATTAGATAATCTGTGGTCACAATTCTATGGGAAGCAGGTGGTAGCAGGAGTATATGCGTAGCCGAGGAGCTGCGAAGAGGCATAAGGAAATGAAGGTAACAAAGAAAGTGAGGATGATCGGTGGGACTGGCAACTCAAGGGCAAGATGCAGAGTCTCACCTCCCAGGGACTGTCCTAAGGCAAGCTGTCCTCTTTACGGGCAATTGTAACTGCCCAAGCAGGAAGGCCATGAACCATGAAACCGGCGGGAGGGTGGCTTCAACGAGGCTGGAGGCTTTTAAAACATGAGCATGGATCTCATCTGTATTAATTATGCAAATTAGAGTAGTTTAACTTGCCAGCAATCTCAGGCTTACCATGGGAGGGGATTGAATAATCACATAAACAACGAAGTTCAATGTTCTTTCCTACAACCGCAGAGTCACCAAGTTCTGGACATGGTCTGCTCCTAACTACCCTCCAATGTTCCACATGTGGCTCAGCCTCAGTAGTTCCTTCCTTCAAAAGAAGATGATACCTGCTCTAGAAGAAGGTGACAGTGAAAATGAAAAGACAGGGGACAACATCCTATAGTCCCAGCCCAACGTAGGAATACTGTAGTGTAGTGGTTACACCTTGGTGCGATACTCCAGATGAGGCACTCATTTCCCTGGTTGCCTGGAGAAATAGCTGTTGATGGGCCAGAACTGAGTCCCTCTTTCAGAATGGCCCTCAACTAAAGAAAGCAGCCTCACCAAAGAATGTCCCTGAGGACAGACCACATCCACATCCAATAACCAGTCCAAGAGAGGACACCCACCCTTTGCCTCAATTTGGGAAAACTCTGCAGGGCCATCCTAGCTCCAGAGCTTTCCAGGGGACTTGCCAAAGCCTCTTTGAGGTGCATCAAAAAAAACTTCTCCCTCTGTCCAATTCTGATTCCCTCACTTGCTTATAGCTTTGTTCCCAAGAGCACTTCCCCATAAACCTCCTTCAGGCAAATCTATCTCTGAATCTTTCCCAAGGTTGCTTTCCAACCTAGGACATACACTAATTACCATGAAGGAATGTGTGTGAATAGGACATGAGACACACGCTTTAGCATAAGAGAAAGGCCAAACCTGAGGCTCAGCGAATTCAGTGCCACCCTGCATATCTACAGAGTCCCGGACCCCTGGGACAGGCAGATGAACATGCCATGGCTTCCACCCCTCTGCCCACTCCAGGATATTAGGAGACTAAGCCCTTCTCCAAATCACCTCTTTGCAGAGGTAACTGACCTCTTCTTAATCCTGGATTAAGGTCTTAAAGAGAGAAGCCTGCTTGCTGGGTGCCCCAGTTAAGATGCTGACATACTGTACTTCAGAACAGACCTTGAGTCCCTCCTGCCACTGGCCCAAGGCTTCAGCCACATGGCCATCCCCTCCATCTTCCTCAACCCACCTCAAGCCCACTTGTCCCTTACACTAGAGAGAAACAGCCAGCCTTGGCAGCTGATAGAGTTTGCATCATGAACGGTCTATGAGTAGGTCCCTACACTGCACTGAGAGCTAGTGAGGAAGAGGGGGAGAGCGTGTGTGTGTGTGTGTGTGTGTGTGTGTGTGTGTGTGTGTAGGTCTGTGTGTAGGTGGCAGAGGAGGGAGATCATGATGACTTAGGAAGGAATCGAGTCAAAGTGATGACCCTGTCCCAGAGGTGGGCCCTCCTGTATGCCCAGGGGTGCTATCACTTCCTGGCCCCTACTCCACATGCACACGTGTCTCAGGAGGTCAGTCCATGGGGTCAGCCTTGAGGGGAGACCAGGTGGAAAGTGAAGTACCAGATCCTACCGTCACGCATCTGGACATGGCTCCTCTTTAATTCATCCTGGACTCTCCAGAGGGTAACCCGGAGAGCTCTGTGCAGTTACTGAGAGAATTTCTATGACTTCTCTTTCCACAGGGTGGCACAGAGGTCTGCACTCCAGGAAGGGCTGTCCAGTGCCTGGCTTTCTGAAGATGTAACCACGCTGCTTTGAGAGGTTGCCAGATACTGCTTGGGTTTACCTGTGATGCAGATTACTCTTATCCATGAGCAGCTTTTCTTAGCGTCTACTTTCCCCATACCTGCCCAGCCGTGGCAGTTAGTCTGCTCAGTCACCTCCCCCCAAGCAGCATCTGGGCAGCTCACGCTATTGTCCCCAGACAGGCCTCCTCCTAGTTAGGGACACAATATATACTTGGCTCTTGATGAAGATGATTCAGGCTAATGGAGGAGTCCCTGACATGCCGCAATCCAAAACCCACTTTATAGGACAGCATCTCTCTCGTGGGGTATGAACACTAGATGACACAGGTGTACAGCTGTGGACGTATCCCACCCCTTCTCCAGGCCTCGGTTTCCACATCTGTTATAAGAAGGAGTTGGTCCAGGATGACTTAGATGACCCCCTACCTAAGTCATTTCCTGCTCTAAAGGTCCATGAGCAGTCTTCACCTCACACCTCTGCAAGTGCCAAGAAGATGCAGAAAAGATGGACTCTGTGGCCACAGAAAGTCAGGCAGGAGAAGGCAGCAACGCCGACCACTGCAGACAGGGCCAGGGACCCGGCTGTGCACTGCCGAGCCCTGCCCTCTCCCTGCTTTCTCTCTTCTGACCCCATCATTGCCTCCAACTAAATGCCTCTCCTCTCCCTACCTCTGCATCTCCCCTAGTTCTTCAAAGAACAGCTACACCACCATGGCAGGGCTGTGCTTGGCAGCTGGGAGGCGGGAGCTTTCCCTCTCTCAACCCTAAGCCAAATCTTCATTTCAAGTTTTGCCACAGCACAACTCTTCCAGTCAAAACCTAACTAGGTTTTATAGGGGGCAAGTAGGTACAGAGAGATCTAGGGAGAAGAGTAGCCATGTGGAAAGCTGGGGACACCAACTCCTCCACAGGCACATGCTGTGACATCTTGGCAGCACCGTCCTCCTCTCCCTCCTTTGTTTTTGATCTCCTCTCACATCAATAACGTGGCTCTAACCAAAATCAAATTCCTTTCCCACAGTCCACACGCTACTGATCACTCAGCAGTGCACTCACCCCATACGTCAGAGCCTGTCTGATCTAAGGGGTCCTGCAGAATAAGTCCCCGACCCTGGGAAGGGACCTTCCTTCTACAAATCTGGAAGGAGTGTGAGAAGCTAGTTTCCAGTGGGCAAAGACTGCAAAGTTCAGCATGGACCAAAACTATGTCGCTGCAAGAATAACTCATACATTTGGGCCTTATCGACTTAAGCAAGTGGAGGAATGTAATAATCCCACCAAAAGAATGCCAGTAGGAGCAGACCTATAAAGTATCACACTCCACAAAGTCTACTGTTCAGAGAAGATAAGTAAACACAGTGTGGGTCTGGAAACCCTGCCTGTGCAAAACTGTGAAGTAACTAGGGATGTTTAGATTAAAGGAGAGATGTCTTAAGGTAAACAGGATATCAGATATTTGAGAGGAAGAAGAGAGGAGGGAAAATCTGAGACTTTTTTCTTTCTCCAGAGGAGGGTTATCAGATGGCATAATTAGGTTCCAAATAATAGGAAATGTTAAGAGTTTAGGCAGCCAAACATTGCAGGAGGCTAGCTACTAGTCAATAGGCTGGTTTCACATCCTTATCTTGGTCCAGATGACCACTACAAAATCTCCCAAGTCTGAGACATCACCCATGGCTGCACAGCACCCAGTAGTAGTTGACGCCCACCGAGGCCCCAGAATAGCAGTGAGCACAGAGCCTTCTGGTTCTTGTACTGAGAACCACCGGAGATCTCCATGCTTCTATTCTATGAATGCTTCTTCTCTAGATTGAGAGTTGGGGTCCTCTGTCTACTGCTGGGGGCCAGGCCTTTTGATCTTACTCAGCCCAATGTCCACCCAAAGAGAAGGTGATAGAAGTTGGAAAGGAAACTGTGGGTTCTTTTCCACTGGGCTCCAAAAGATTGAGTTGATATTCTTAACTAAAGAGGCAGCTGGTAACCAAATTCGTCTCCCAAGGCAGGTTGACAAATTGTGTCTCTCAATGCATCGAGGTCCTGTGCCTGTCCATTGTTCCAGGTTCAGAGTGACCAAAGGTATCCAAACCCCCACCAAGAACAGAAATGGCCCTGTGCAGCTTCCTGGAAGTCTTGTACAATATGCTCAAGTGGGAGGGAGTGGATGCTAGGAAAACTCTGCCCACTGCCGAGGCCCTGTATGCTGACATTTGTAATCAAGATGGAAAATATCCACGAGACACGCCCTGGAGGGCTGGCATGTTTTCTTCCACATAATCTAACATTTGACTCACCAGAGACCCTGATATCAGGATCTCTAAAATACCACTGCCTGCACATGCACCATTAGGGTTCTCTGTTTGACCAACGGCTTTTTCCCAGCCTTGATTATTTTCTAGCACTCGCCGGGGAAAGGGGGGCAGGTAGGAAGTGAACAGCTCAATCCTCCCGGGTTGGATGTCTTTCCCCCAACTTCTTCCCGCCTCATGCTATGCCTGTGAACAGCTGGACAGATGTGACTCCTGGGTAGTGAATGCAAAGAGAAATTAGAAAGCCCAGCAAGAAAAAGAAGCCTTGACCTGGATACCAGACATGGGAAAATGTAGTCCAACAGGATCATTTTCAGAAAAGTAATGGTTGAGTAAAGCCAAGAAGTTATAATAAAAACTTGGACACGTGCTGTGCCACAGTGCCCATTTCAGCTCAGCAGAGCTCTGAGGCGAAGGCTTCCCACATGCCCTTGGTTACACACACGCCCGAGCCCCCACAGACATGTCTGTCCATCCTCCCTCCCTGAAGTCAGGAAGGATGTGCAGAGGGTTAAATTTAACTCAGGGTGTGGGTAGTAATTATAATACCTTGTATTTATGTCTAGCTATTCCTGGCCTGCAGCTTGTTTTCTCTTCCTTCAATTCCCTCCGAAGAGGTCAGTGAGATTTACAGATGTGGCTTCTGGGCCCTCCTGTGACAGCTTTTCCAATGCTGTCCACATTGCCTGGACGTGGAAATCAGGCAGGGATTTTTCTCTTCTCTCTATACACCAAGAGACAGGGAGGACACATGGCAGGCAATCACTCAGACTAAACTGAGGACCGGCTTGGGCTCGGCACAAAGATTTGCTGCCATTTACTAAAGCACACGAGGCTTCCCCAAGCTAAGCCAGCTTAGCCAGGGGACCTTGAGGCTAAAAGATTATTCAAATTGTGATCTGCAACCTGGATGCTGGATGATCATTTTACCAAAAAAGAGAGAGAGAGAGAAAGATTTTGTGTAAACTTGTATAATACTCTACCAATGTGCCAGTTCTGGTGTAAGAACTTTATAAATATCGACTCCTTTAATCCTCATAACAACCCTATACAGTAGGTACTATCGTAACCCTATTTTAGAGGTGAGAAAACAGAGGTACAGATTGGTAGAGGAACTTACCCAAGGTCATACAGATAGTAGCTGGTAGGGCCAGGATTCAAACCCAGGGGGCCGGCTCTAGGGTACCTGTTCTTAACCGCTGGACAGATGCTGCTTTGATCAAGTTCCTGGGCTCTACACAGCTTCCCTGATTCACTAGGCCCCCACATGATTCTGATGAGTGGCCAGGTTTGGGAATCCTGAAGTCAGTGGCCCCAAACTCTGGTGTGCTTACTGATATGCAGATTCCTGGGGCCCAGATGTTCTGGAATTGGAACCCAGAATCCGTAGTTTTAACAAGTACCTTAGGTGATTCTGGTGCAGGTGGTGAGGACATGGCACCTGGAGAAAGGGCACTTAGAGTTGCGGCACCTCACCCCACTGACCTGGGCACCTCACCGCAGTGTGCAGAGACCATTCTTTTTTCCCTGCGAGTGACCGCCCTGGGGGAGGGGAGCTAGATGCTATGTGAGGCTATTCTGTGCTTTAGCCTTGGCGACAAGGCTGCCTTCAGAGGAGGGAGAGTGTGTGACCAAAGACAGCCCACCGTCCTTCCACACTTGACGTGCTGCACATCAGACGGGGGACACACAGTTGGTAATGAGAAAAGAAAAAGAGACTGGGCGGTCCGGGGGCCCCCTCCCATCGCCAGAACAATGGCCTCTTCAGATCCCTGGCATCTGAACTGGCATGCAGCCACCAGGAAAGAAAAGAGCTTGCTGTCACTTTAAGGACGCCCTCTCTCCACAAAGGTCAGAAATGCCAGCTCAGCCAGCCCAGCAGCTGCCTTTTTGCCACTTTGGGGCCCCTAACCCCTGAGCTGCACTCTCCCTTCTAGCTGGTTCCCTGGGCACCTGCTCTCTTATGAAGAAAGCAGGACACCTGGGTGACAGCTGCCGCTCCAGGCAAGGTACAGGGCAGGAACTATTGATGCAGAGGAAACCCAGGACCTCTTGTACACCCCAAATCTTCCTCCCAGAGATGGGCCTTGTGGGGCAAGGTCAGAAAGATGTCTGCAGTAGGGATAAGGGTGAAAAAGAAAACGAATCAAGGAATGGATGCTCCAGGAGAAACATATTTGAACCAAAAGAGCAAAGGCTAATCACACAGAGGAGAAAGTTGGAAGTGTAAAGGAAGCTGGAGGAAAGAGTGGTGGGGGGCTCAGTGGAAAATGTAGGGGGTGGTTAGAGCAAGGGCTGGGTTCAAATCCTGGCACTTTATGACCTTGGGCACCCTTCTTAACTTCCTTGAACCTCAGTTTCTCTATAATATTGGTATACATTGAGCAGTAAGTAAGCACTAGAAGCTAATAATGTTTACTGTTCGGGTACTAGCCACTCCATGTGGGTCTTGCAGGCAGCTCAGATG
Source organism: Lepilemur ruficaudatus (assembly GCA_963574885.1). Lineage (NCBI taxonomy): Eukaryota > Metazoa > Chordata > Mammalia > Primates > Lepilemuridae > Lepilemur > Lepilemur ruficaudatus. The sequence continues at coordinate 8,596 of CAUYRT010077528.1, forward strand.
GTCAGAGTTTGTCCTCAAGAGGCCAAATTCCCAGATCACACCCATAGTTCCAGTAAATTATCTTGCAAATAAGTGCCATGAGCAAAAGGGGCACTCATTAAGAAAACTGCATGGGCTGGCGCAAACCATGACTCTCATGGAAAAACAGCTCAGAGTTAGTCATCTACTGACAATATAAGGAAGGCTGCAAAATTTTTCTGTACAGGGCCAGCTAGTCAATATTGTCAGCTTTGCAGACCATGGAGTCTGTATCATGACTACTGAATTCTGTTGTTATCGGGTGAAAGCAGCCAAAGACAACATGTACTGAAAGCCCGTGGCTATATCCCCCCCAAATTTACAAAAAACAGGCAGAGGACTGATGTTTGCTCACCCCTGAAACGACAGATGGCATTAATGGAGGAAATGGTGAAAGCTTACAGGAGAGGGGATAAAAGATGGAGGCAAAAGCCTATTTCTTGCTTTTCTACAAGTATTTTTTTTATCCAATGACTTGACTTCCAAGAACAGCAGCCAACTGCAATGCTTCTTTATGGTGGTTTCTTCATCACCTATGTCCGGAGTTTGCTTGGTATTTCTCTCCACTTCAAAGGTTTCTTTTTCTTGCTCTTCTGTGACATTGGGAGCTCCTGGAGGCAGGCTCTCCTACTCAGCAGACTGAGTGAGGGTTGAAAGGGCCCGCCTCAAGGTGTCCATCCCAGCATCCTTCAGAGCAAATGCCCGTCCCCACTCAGCTCCCCAGGCCACGGCTGGTTGGAATCCTTCAAGTTCATCTGGCTGCCTCAACAGCTATACATCTCAGATTCCGTGCATATTTCTATTCGTTCGCTGGTTCATTTCAATAGCAGAGAGCTTACTATGCTCCACGTAAATCTCAAAAAACAAATATTTCACCTCGGCCTCGGGTGGAGGTCAGCAGAGAGGCTATGACTGGAGTTCTCTCTGAGACCTCTCTGAGAGGTGTTTCTTTCCTGCTCCCTGGTGTCTTTCCACCCACGAGCTCAAGCATTGTGAAAATGACAATTTCTAAATGGCAGTAAAAACAGGAAGTATAAGAAAAGCTGAGAATGAGGAAACTGATCAAAAGCAAAGGAAGTAGACAAGGAAACAAAAAAGTCACTTCACTATTTCAATTTTTTTTACAAAAACTGCTTGCTTATATCATTCTCCCTGCATAAAATGACCTCATTCCACAAATCCACCCATATGGTCCTGGCTCTCCTTCAAAGCTCTGCTCACAAGGCATCTTCCCCCAGGGAGACTTCCTGATAAACTCCCCCAGAGCTTGACTTCTCCTGCATCATCTGGAATTTTCCAGTAGGGTTCACACCTGTGTGTCTCATGCATGGTCTTTGAGCACCTATGGGCTCTGTCCTAACCCTTAGACCTTCTCCAAGGCATGCTATAACTTTTCCTTCTCCCACATTCCCCATGGGACTTTGTAATTGGTGAGTGTTCTCGACAGGCTATTGCTTGGCCAAGGTCCTGCTTCAATGGAAGAGTGCTGCTATCTTATCTTACACTGTCCTCAGTGATCTGCTGTCACTGTTCATGCCACCACCCATTCATTCACGTATTCACTCAAAAAGACATATGGAATGTTCATTTGTCATGCAATGTGCTACAGATAGCGGATATGACTGTCAAAGTCCCCACTAGTCCCACGATTGAAGATTTAGTCAATTAAGTTTTAAAAAGGATACAATGTTATATCAAAATGGACCAATGTATTAAATTTTAAACAAAAAAAAAATCACAGAAGGACTCAAAGCAAGTATAAGTGAATACATGTATACTCAAGGTTCAGGAGGAACTTTCTGTGAATAATTCCAAACACAGAAACTATAAAGGAAAAAAGTGATTAATGTGATCACATTGAAATAAACCAACAGACTTGAACATGCTCAAATCAGCCTTAGGTTAAAAAACAAAAAGGGTACTTGTAGCATGTATAACTAAGAGTTAATGTCTTTATTACACAAAAGAGTTCTGTGCAATGAAAAACGCAAACATGTCAAAAGAAAAGTGGGTGAAGGACAAAAAAGGCAATTCACGAAAGAAACATAAATGGTTAACAAGGAAATTAAAAACATATCTCCAATGATGAAAGAAATGCAAATTAATGCAACTCTCAGATACCACTTTTGGAATATCAGATTGGCAAAGACTAAAAAGAATGGAAATACAGAGGCAGGCAAGGACAAGGGAAGGAAGCAAGCGCTCTCAACTTGCTGGTGTAAATCGGAACAACCTTTCTGAAGGGCAATTTGGGCTCTGGACCCAGAAGTCTGACTTCTAAGTTTTTTATCTGTAGAATGCTAGCCATGACATTATTTTTAAATTGAAAATTAGTAATAACCTTAATGTCAAATATGAATAGATCAGAGAGATAAGGGATGCGTACTTGCAATGCTACCCTTAAAAGTAATTATGAAAAGCAAGGCCAGGCACTGTGGTTTATATATGTAATCCCAGCACTTTGGGAGTCCAAGGCAGGAGGATTGCTTGAGGCCAGGAGTTTGACACCAGCCTCAGCAACATAGTGAGACCCTGCCTCCACAAAAAAAATATAAAAATTAGCTGTGTGGTGGTGTGCGCCTATAGTCCTAATTACTGAAGAGGCTGAAGGAGGAGGATCGCTTGAGCACAGGAGTATGAAGTTACAGTGAGCTATGATGACGTCACTGCTCTATAGCCGGGGCAATAGAGCTAGGCCTTGTCTCAAAAATTAATTAATTTAAAACATCAAAAAAAAAATGAATGTTACAGAGAGATCAGATATTGCTTATTATCAGAATAATATATAAAATGAGTTGCAAATGTATGCGTACGTATCTATAATACACATAGAAAAAGTAGTTTGAATGATATAAACCAACATGTCATTAAAGCTAGTAGGTATGAAATGTCCGATTTCCTTAAGTACTAAGTTTGACAGTTGCTATCTCAGACATTTCACTTTGACATTTCTTGTTTTATATTTACTGTGAAGGTACATCTTAAGTCTTTCAAATGCATGTTTTGGCTTGTGACTATCTTTCACTTTTTTTTTTTTTGAGAGCAATTTTTGTGAAACCACGTATAAATAAAAAGTTTGTGTTATTTTTGAATATGAGTTCCGTCACGGAACCAATGCAGCACAGACAGCTCAAAATATCAACGAAATGTTTGGGAAGGATGTGGCTAATGAATGTACAGTACATGCATGGTTTGAGAAGTTCCATTCTGGTGATTTTAATCTTGAAAATGAGCCACGTGAGTGACCTGAGACCAAGGTGGCTAATGATGAGCTGAAAGCTGTCGTGGAAGCGAATCCATCTCAACCTACATGTGAATTAGCAGCAAGGTTTGATGTTACCATTCCGACAATACTGGACCATTTCCAACAAATCAGCAAGGTAAAGAAGCTGGATGGATGGGTATCGCATGAATTAAACGAGCGTCAGAAGAGAAATCATCTCCAAGCTTGTCTTTCTTTGCTGTCATGACATAAAGGCGAACCACTTCTACACCGTATTGTTACATGTGATGAAAAATGGATTCTTTTTGACGATCACAAGCATTAGGCACAATGGTTGGATAAAGACGAAGAGCCGAAACACAGTATAAAACCAAATATTCATCAAAAAAAGCTACTGGTGTCTCCTTGGTGGTCCAGTGCTGGTATTATGCACTACAGCTTCATGAAATCTGGTCTATCGATTACAGCAGATGTCTACTGCAACCAGTTGGATGAAATGATGAGGATCCTCATGATGAAGCAGCCGAGATTGGTTAATAGAGACAGGCCAATCCTCTTGTAAGACAACGCTCGACCACAAGCCGCACAAACACGGCTCAAACTACAGAGGCTGGACTTGGAAACTCTCTGTCATCCACCGTATTCATCAGACCTTACAGTTACTGACTACCGCTTCTTCCAAGCTTTGGGCTGCTTCTTGCAAGGAAAAATACTAAATTCTCAACAAGCTGTGGGAAACACCTTTAGCGATTTCATCCCCACTCGCTCTCTAGCCTTCTTCGCTGCTGGCATAAACAAGCTACTGTTAAGATGACAAAACTGTGTCAACAGTTTAGGAACATGCTTTGACTAATTGTACTGCTTCTTGTTTGAGATATAATAAACCACACTTTTGATTTGAGATCGGACATTGCATATTTAATGACCTAATAATGTAGGAGTGGTATTAGGAAAAAGTTCCTTTTCTTTTGACTCTCTGTATTTTCTAATTTTTATATAAGGCCCATGGATAACTTACTGTTGCAAGAAACAACCATTCAAATTATAACTACTGATAAGTTTTTCTTCAAACCATTCTTCAATTCCGATTTTCAAAAGAGAAGACATATGTAAAACACTTTGAAAAGCAAAAAGGACTGTACAAATGCAAAAATGCCATCAATTATCCAGCAATTTTTTTGAGTACCAACTATGTGTAAAGTCTTATAGAAAGTACAATGAGAAAATAAAAGAAAAACTAGGATAACCCTTTGCTCTTAGAGATTTCACATGTTTTAAAAGACAGAATGAGAAGTAATTCAAGATACTGAAATTACAGGAATCCAAGCAAAGTGCTCAGAATGGAAAAGGACTAAGTCCTACTTGGGGATGAGATAAATCTGGAAAAGATTTCTTCAGGGAGGTGGTACTGAAGCTAAATTCAGAACCATAACTGGGATTTCCACAGGCAGAGACAAGAATCATAAGCAAAGATGCAGTGTAGTTAAATACTGCAGTGATATTAAAAGGTGCCGACATGCTCTGGGAAGGATGGTGTGTTGGTGGAGGAATTAGAAGGTTGATGGAAGATGAAACGTGTGATGAGGCTGGATGCTCACAAGGAGCCAGACTGAAGAAGGCCTTGTGTGCCATGCAGGGTGTCAACTGTATTTTGTAGCAATAGGAGCCAAATCCAGGTTTTGAAGGCAGGTTGGTAATCTGACTTGTACAACTGCTAAGTGAGAAATGGACCCAAGAGTAAAGAGATTAGACTATTCAGCCAGAGAAAGCGATGAAGTACAGATGCTACACCTGGATGAAGCTTGAAAACATCACTCTAAGTGAAGGAAGCTAAACATAAAATCTACGTATATATTAATATACACACACGCACATAAATATATATGATTCCATTCATATGACAGTCTAGAATAGGGAAATCTACAGAGACAGAAAGTGGTTGCCCCGGGCTGGGCTAGTTGGGGGGGTGAGTAGGGGGGTGCTAGCTAGTGGGTGCGGGGGGGTTCTTTTGGAGGTGATGAAATGTTGTAAAGTTGACTGTGGTGATGGCTGCACACTCTGTGAATATACTGAAAACCATTGACTTGTACACTTTTTAAATGAATAAATTGCGTATGTAAATTATATCACAATCGAGCTGTTTAAAAGGGGGGGGGGATCATTCAAGGGGCTACTGCTACATGCCAGGCAAGACACTTGAAGGTTATGAATTAAGACAGTGGTGAGAGTCATGGGAAAGGGAAGAGAACAAGTCAGAGATACCACAAAGACAGAACTAACCACATGGGGAGTGAGGAACAACATGTAAAAGCAGTGCAGAAGTTTCCAGTGTAAATGACTGCGAGAGGAGGGTTTGTGAAGAGAATGTTGGATGGGAGACTATTATTATAAATTTGTTTTCATGCAGTGAATGTCAGGAACGTAGCCCATCCCAGGAAGAGAAGAAACGGAAAAAAAGGTGCACATTTGGAGTTGACAGTCCTGTTCCTGGCAATATTGGCTAAGGGCACCTTGTGACTGGTGATGACAATTATTAATTACATTGAGCACTGGTGATCTGCACAAAAGTGGTCCTAATGCAGGCCTAGGAGAATTTAGCCAGAGAAAGAAGTTAAGACTGCAGGAAGCCAGAAGACACAATTCTACAGCTGCACACACAACACCGTGAGCACTTAACACTGCTGAGTACTTACTGCCCCAAATACACATTTGTGTAAAAAGGAGTACTATCACTACAGGTAAGGTTTACAAAGACTGCTCCATAGCTAAACGGCAGTGTACTGACTGGCCTCACAAGTTTATTTTGCTCCTTTGTATCAAACAAGGCAAGAACATAAAGGAAAAACTCTTGGTTAATGAAATCGGAGTGTTAAAAGAAATCCTTTGAACATGCCAGAGTTAACAGATGCAAAATAATTGCATAACAAGGTACATTTTAGACCAAAAAGAGGGCTGAGGAAAATAATGTGCAAACAATAACGCAGATCACCTTCAAAAGCCCAATGGTCAGTTCCCAAATTTGCATCCTGAGGTTTGTCAAGGTAAGCCTCAAAGAAAACAAAAGAGTTCTGCATGTCATTGTCATTATGCCCCTGGATGTAAACTATGACCATGCAGTAAGAAAAAAAAAAGTCAAGGTCGCTGCAGGGAAGCTATTATGAAACAAAGACACTCCTGGTCTCAGGAGAAAGGGTCCAAAAAAAGATCTGATCTGAAAGATAAATCTATCTGCACTACAGTAGAAGAGGCATCTGAGTCTCTTCAGTGGAATTTTCCTATAAGACCCTACCCAAAAGGGGGGCGTGTAGTGTCCAGCTCTGGCTCCCTCCAATAGCGGGCACCCTGCTAGGTCAAGGACCAGCTCTCACTCATCTTTCCATTCCCACCACCTAGCCCAGTAGGTGCTCAAGAAATGTCAATTGAGTAATAAAATAAATAAATGAATTAAAGAGAGGGTAGGAAGAACCCAATGGGAACTTGTGCTCCAAACATCCTTAGCCTGAAGTTTGTGAGGGTCCATAAGAGATCAAATCTGCTTTCATCTGGCTTCTCATGTTAGAGATGGGGGCATCGGTGCCTTGCCCAAGGTCACACTCCTATGAGTAGAAAAGTAAGTTCCAGCCTCCAGTAAAGCAGTCAAGTGACCATACCCATTTGGGCCAGGAGTGGGAGAGTTCCTGCAATGAAATGAAAACACATGACTGGGAGGTTAATCACTTGAAAGGAAGGATCATGCTCACTGATAGTGGTCTTGTGTCCTAAGAAGGACACTACAGGAAAGATTATGATCAGAGTTCTCTGGATCCATTTAGAGCATGAATTTTAAGTGGGTGAATAGCAAGGGCTGTGACCATGTTTTCTTTGTACAATGCCAAACATAAAACAATAAAGATTTTAATAGCAGCTAACATTTAAAAGGTGGCTATCGTGTGCCAAGGTCCTTCCTAGTGCATTAACATGAATTATCTCCTTTAATAGGGACAATCCTTACAACAGCCTTCTGAAGCAGGTGCGATTAGCCCCATTTTGTAGATGAGAGAGTAAAGACTTGGGGAAACTAAGCAACTTGCCCACAGTCACACAACTAGTAAGCAGCCAAACCCATCTGCACCTCTCCCTAGGAGTGCACCACACAGTTAAAGAGAGGGAGCTCCACACCATGAAGCAGCCATTTATCCCAGAGCTATAGCAGAGGTGCCAGCTGGGAAGCACAACCCACCTCCTCTAGGGGGCAGAGTCTCAAGCCCAGACTCAGGAACCAGTCAGTGCTCAGCTCCCAAGGTTTGCATTCTCTGGGGCATGCCCTCCGAGGCTTTCAATATTGTCATAAGGTATAGGTAATGTTCTAATGCTTAACTGGGTGGTGAACAAATTTTTTTTTCTTGTTCTGTTACCCAGGCTGGAGTGCAGTGGTGTGATCATAGCTCACTGCAACCTCCAACTCCTGGGCTCAAGTGATCCTCCTACCTCAGCCTCCTGAGTAGACTATAGGCTCACACTACCAGGCTTGCCTAACATTTCTATTTTTGTAGAGACAAGGTCTTGCTATGTTCCCCAGCCTGGTCTGGAACTCCTCAGCTCAAGCAATCCTCCTGCTTCGGCCTCCCAAAGTGCCGGGATTACAGGAGTGAGTCACCATACACAGCCTAATGTTTGTTTATTCTTCTTCAAGCTATATGGATACATTCTATATATTTTTTTGTATGTATGATACATTTTGCAATTTAAAAAAAGAAAAAAAAAAAACTCCTGACCCAGCCCTGAAGTGACAGCCACCAGATCAGCTATGCCTAGGGGCAAGGCTCAGCATGGGGAGGAGCAGATTGGGGAAACTGCATCCTCTACTGATAAAGGGAACACCACAACCCAGAAAGACTGCCCCACCTCCTCAGCAAACCTTTCCTGAATTGTTACCTTTAAAGCCACCGATTTCTACCAGAGTGAGAGACCAACACTCTTCGTAGAGGTTGGGAGCACAGGCTCTAGGACTCCACATCTTCGGTTTTGTCCCAGTTCTGCCATTTACTACATGGTCTTGAGCCAGTTGCTTAAAACCACTTTGAGACTCAGTTTCTTTACCTGTAAAATGGGATAAATACCACCTTTCCTGTAGGTGGTTGTGTGAGAGTTATATATGATATTTTTAAAAATGGAAAGCTCGGCCAGGCGCGGTAGCTCACGCCTGTAATCCTAGCAGTCTGGGAGGCCGAGGTGGGTGGATTGCTCAAGGTCAGCAGTTCGAAACCAGCCTGAGCAAAGAGCGAGACCCTGTCTCTACTAAAAATAGAAAGAAATTAATTGGACAACTAAAAATATATAGAAAATGTTAGCCAGGCATGGTGGCGCATGCCTATAGTCCCAGCTACTCGGGAGGCTGAGGCAGAAGGATTGCTTGAGCCCAGGAGTTTGAGGTTGCTGTGAGCCAGGCTGATGCCACGGCACTCACTATAGCCCAGGCAACACAGTGAGACTCTGTCTCAAAAAAAAAAAAAGAATCAGATAATAAATGTTTTAGGTTTGCCGGCCATAGGTCTGTGTCATAACTACTCAATTCTGCTGTTGTAATGTCAAAGCGATTGCAACACATAAACAAATGGGCACATTTATGCTCCAAAAAAACTTTATGGAATTTCATATAATTTTTCACATGTCATATTACCCTTCTTTTAATATCTTCAGCCGTTTAAAACTGTACAGAAACATTATTAGTTTGTAAGCCAGACAAAAACAGGCAGCAAGTTGAATTTGGCCAGTGGCCTATGTAATATGCCAACCCCACATCGAAGGTCACGTAAGGTCTTCCGTGACATCTCAGATTAAGGCCTTTATTCCACAGGCAGTCGGGAAGCATTGCTGGGTCTTAGGAAGGGGTGTGAGCTGGTGCTCACACATCCAGTAAAAGCAGCAATAGTGTGTATTCCCCCATATTTATGGCTCTCCCCTCCTCCTCCTGCAGTCAGAAGCTCACATTTCCCAGCTTTCCTACAGTCAGGTAGGGCCAAATGACTAGTTCTGGACAATGTGTGGCAAGTACAAGGACAGTATAGTCACTTCGATGGAGGAGCATTAAGAGCCAAGCCCTCCTCCCCTGCTGTAGATTATGGAGGAGTTGCCATGACAGTGTACAGCCTGGGTCTCTGAGCTGCCTGTCACATGCAGGATGGCTTCCCTAGAGGGTTTTCCAGAGCCTGAAGGGACCTGGAGTGATCAAGAACAAAACTTAGGATGAGTTAAGCTTGGGGAATGGGTATCATTGAGGCATAACCGAGCCTGTCCAGTTTAATTCAACAACTTTCTGCAAACATAAACCAAAGAACAGCACTAAGATCCAGTGAACAAAAACATCTAGCAATAACTAGTTCATCCTATCCCTTTACCTTAACAACTCATTTAGGGAACAAACGTCCAGTTTTCTGCACAATGCAGTAAGAGATCAGAATCATCTCCAAATTCTCTCTTCAGAAACTCTAAATCATCTCTGCCAGCAATAAACTTGATGACAGTACATCTCAGAATGGCCAGGAGGAAGAGTTTTGAGCTAGCAGCATCAAAGAACCTCAGGTACTCACAATCTGATCTGTCACAATCTCTGCCACCCACAGACTTACATTTTTTCTTCTTAAAATAATCATGATGGTGACAACAATAACATAGCAAAGCAAACATTTATTGCCGCTTATTTCAAGCCAGGTACGGTTTCCCAAAGCAGAAACCTGGGTGAGAGGTGGGAAAGGCCCATCCTTTTAAGAAAATCTGTAGAGCCAGAAATTTCAGCCCTTGCCCTGAGCTTCCTGCTCACTCAGCAGATTGAAATGTTTAGATGACCAGCACTTGGCAGCCTGGATTTACTGGACCATGGGAAAACTCCAATTCCCATCCCATCCAATAATAAAGTAAATCTCACACTGCTCGCAGGAGGGTGTGCCTGCTGTGCAGTGTTTGTAAATGAATATTTAATATTTTCAAATGAATGTTTATTTTCAGTGTCCCCTGCTGGCTATAGAAGGGCATGAACAGTCCACAACACAAGCGACCTGCTCTATCAGGACTGTGTGGCCTTCTTCTACACCATTAGTAAAAAGGAAGCTGAGAGACCAACTAATCCTCCTAACACTGTCATTTAATTCCACTTTCAAAACCACCGCCACCACCCCAGGCAAACAGAAGTCACCTACCAAGGCCACGCAGCAGGCCAAAAGGGGTTACAAGATTCCATTTCAGAAATTGCCTCCCTAGAAGGCTCAAGCTCCCTAGAATCTTAAGCCATTGAATGATTCCAGCCCTCACTGCAACTCACCTTCTGGTAGACATTTCCACGGGGGGAAATGTCTTGCTCTAAAGGAGGTATGCAGAGGCCGCATTCAGGGCTCCCTCTTCCTCTAGAGCAAACCTCTCACAGAAAGAACCTCAAAAGATAGATATACGACAAGAACTGAAGAAGGAACAGAGCTCCTTTGGCTAACAGATTGAAGAGAAAGAGTACAGTGGGCAATTGACCTTTGGTATCAGATAAAATACGGTTGACCATTAGTCTTCATGCAATATGGAAGAGTACAAAAAAATGAACTCTATCCCAGTTACCTGGGAAGAATGTGAGTAGGTTCTCTCACACAGCACCCAACTTCCTAAATAAACAGTGTGAAAGTAGCATGACTGCTCACTTGCCCATTCACACACAGAGAAACGCAAAATTCCTCTCATCTGGGGACTGAAGCCTCACCACAGAGACTGCTTTTTCACAGAATCAAATTCTTCCAGCACACTGACTTTCCCCAAGGTCTGTCGCAGCCCCTGGGCTCTGTGGAGACCGCACCACCCAGCCCAACAGATGTGAGGACCAGGAACATGAGGAGAGAGACTCTAGACAGATGTCACTACAGTCTGCCTGGTCCTGTGGGGGCCAAAACCACATAGAGAGGGAGCAGCCCTACAAAACTGTAGATTTTAGTATGTAAGGTTCTAAAGCTCTACAGGAATCAGGAATATCTTTACATCACCAAAAGGAAAAAAAAATTCTTCATGCAGAAGCTAAGGAAGATTAGTGAGCTGTTCTTAAAGAAACAATCACTTGGCTTCCAAATTGCCACATGACCCACAGTTCTGCTCTGGCCACAGCCCCGTCTATTTGTACACGCCACCTCCTCTCTCCCCCTCTTCTACCACTGCCCTTACTTGCTCCCCAAGCAACCGGCAGATGGAACCACAGAATCATCTTTTGAGACAGCCCAAAGCTCCTGCCTAATGAGGAAGACTTCTATCTCACAATCCAACCACTTGTCAGTCACAGTCATCACCATGGTCCTCTTCATCTAAAAGCAGCCCCAGTGACAAGCTCACAGTCCCACGAGGTATAGCATAGGTGCTAAACAAAGTACAGCCTTTACTTAACCAGTTGTCCAGCCTCTGCACCCCCCACACATGTCCATTACCCCAAGAAGCCTTCTCCGTTGTACCAGCTAAAATGAATTTCCAGAGTCCTTGGGGTTCATTACATCGATCTGACCTTTAGAATGGATGCACGCATGTGTGCACATGTCTGCGCAAGTGTGGGTGGAGAGGAGGTGGTATCTCATTCCATCTGCGAGGCTACCAGTCCCTACAAGGCCAAGGCCATATCCTTTACATTTTTTTAAACTCCCGCAATGCCTAGGCACAAGGCTGCAAAAATACTAAATACTTGATCAACATCTGTAGAATGAAGGGATGGGTACATAAATGGATGCATGGACCCATGGACCTTAAGCCTGCTGTCAGGGAAAGAAGGTCGGACAGACACACTCCGCTGTTGCTGTGGGAGTCTCCACACCGAAATAACAGTCAAGCAACAAGAGTCTGCATCCTGGCTTTTTCACAAACTAGTTGCATGAATTTAATCAAAACACGTTACTACTCTGGACCTCAGTTTCCCTACCTCTAATATAGAGATACCAGCCATTTCATGGGGTTATGATAAGAATCAAATGAGATAATGCATTTGTACACACTTTTAAAAGTCTGATCAACTGACCTAACAAACATTAGGCAAAGAGAGAGCACAGCAGGACAAAAGCTGGTGCATAGTGTGGCATCACACACAGGGAAAGTTCACTATAGAAGAGGAACCAAGAACAGGTGAATCACTGGGGAAAATCACCTCGCTGCAAATCCAAAGCCTGCTTCCTAGTATCTGTATGACCTCATACAGGCCACTTGACCTCTCTTTGTCTCCGTTTCCCCACCTATAAAATGGGGATTTCTTTTCTTTTGAGGAATCTTAATAACAATGCTGTGAGCCCCATGTGAAGTATCTAAAATGGTGCTTGACACACAGTATCAATTAATTGTAGTCAGCATTTACTATCATTTTTTATATCACAAACACATAGTAGGCATTTCAGAATTGTTTCTAGAAATGATTCCCAAACATTGTTATCTTAATTAATCCCATCCTTTTCCATGTGCAGACAGTGCTATCCAGAACAAGGTAACCAACATATTTCATCATCCTGCTTCAAACAAATCTCCCTGTTGGGAGAGTGGGGAGTACCCTGACATGGGATGCTACCAAAGGGAGCCACATTTCAAACCAAAACATCCACAATGACAAGGTTTTGGCTCCTGGGCAAAACAGAACAACATATCTGTACTTAATGAGATGGTGGGTGAAGGGACCTAATAGTACCCAGGCAGATATAAGTGACAAAATTTCCCAACCTTGTAAAATTTTCTTTGGCTAAAGAAGACAAGGTTAGCCTAATTACAGTTCCCAGCTTAACACTGCTCTCCTTGTTGAAATGTACCAAGAGATACTCAAGGCAGATTTTTAAAGGCAAACATTCCTGCATGTCCCTAAGGGACCAACCCAGGCTGGGCTGAGCCAAGAGGCATTCTGTGTTAAAGTGATGTCTCATCTTGAATGACAGCCAAGCTACCTCTCAGTCCCAAGCTGGGTGTGCTGGCAGCAGGGGCACGGAAGGATGCGAGTGATTTCTGATGAAGAGCCCAGTGTCCCTGTGCTGCCAGCAGCACCTGAGCTTTCCTTGGAGGCCTCATCCAAGCTACAGACTCAGCTTGGCTCTACTGAAGAGTGAAGGGGCAGCTCTGGCTGCCAACCTGGGCCTGGAATTCCCAGCGACAATACCCTCTGCTAATAGCTTGCAACCAGAAGGAACCTGGTTCTAAAAAAGCAAGGGCTAAACATAGGAAAGAGTGATATCAAAGCTGGAAGAAAAGAAACTAAACGCTGGGTGATTACCAGGGCTCACCACCTCGCAGGGCCTCCTAGTTCCTGAGAGTTATGCTTTCAGGAACTAAGCACCTCCCTTTGCCTTCCACAAAGTGTCTTTTCAAGACCCCTAGAGGACATTCTTGCCTAGAAACTGATTCTGTCAGGCTTTAATCTAGGGTAGGGGTTTCTGGAAAGCAAGATGTGGCCCAGAGCCAGGCTAGGACTCCATGCCTTAAACAGTTTGACATGCATCCCTGACTCTGAAAATCAACCTCCCCCCAGAGAGATGACTGACCACCACCCCACTAGGGACAGCCAGCCAATGCAGGCAGGATGCACCCCTACAGGGAGCTCTCCCAAGCTCATTCTCCTCCTCCCACCCTCCACCCTCTTCAGGGAGAGAAAGCTCCCTCCCCAGCCCAAGGAGCCTTTCTCCTCTGAAGGAGGCCTGCAGGGCAGCTGCACCTGCTGTTCTGCAGGGCTACCAGATCCCTGCCGCGCAAAGTTTCCCAAGTGAAATCTGCAGTTTCTGAGTCAGATAAAAAGCCAATTCACCCACCCACCTGATCCTTTGTGGGTCAAAGGAGAAGAGGGATAAGTAAGGGTTTTGTTTTTTAAATAACAGGTAAAAATATTCTGACTACTTCTGCAGCTAGAATACAGCTACCCCCATGCTCCAAGCCAGTGCCTTGAACGTCCCAATATTAAGCCCAGGAAGGGGCACTTGCAAAGTCTCAAGGTGTGTGTTTGTGCCGGAGTAGGGGTGCAGTCCAGTCTCCTTTGGACACCAGGTATCCTAGAAGATGGAACCTGGGTCCTCAGAGAGATTCCTCATTAAGAGGTCCGAGGCTGCCAGCCCTAAGGAGCTGAAGAGAGAAAGCACCCCCCAACCCCGTGTCGGTTAGGGGTAAGGAGAGCACAGTTGTGCCCCCAGCCCCATGCAGAGCGCAAGACCGTGCAACAGCAAAGGGATCTTTCTTTACAAAGTTCCCTCCATGTGCACCTCCCCTTATGCCCCTCAAAGTTGGAGAACTGTTTCAGCCGCAGTTTGATTCTCTCCACCACCCCCAACTTCCACAAAACCCCTGCCCCCGCCAAGAGGATGCTGACAGAAAATACTGCAGTGGTGCAGAAGCTGGGGGAGCCAGGGAGAGAACCCCAACTTTGTACAGTGTGTAGCCACCGTCTTAACCCTTTGATGCCCGTCTGCTGAGACAGCCTCTCTGAAGGAGACCTCTTGAGGGTGCTGCAGGGGCACAGTGCTGAAGAAAGAATGAAAAGGAAGGCGCCTTATCCCTCCTCTACTTACCAGGAGAGCTTGAATCCTTTCATTAGTACAGTCACGATAATCCACTGACCATGTCCTTAGCATCCCCGTTACAGCTCCGGAGGTCCCAGGACATATTGGAAAAGATGACGAAGTCCCAAAAGAACAGAATCCCATGTAATATGACTTGAACACAGAAAGAGAAAGACAGAGACAGAGAAAGAGCCAGAAGAACTGCTGCTGCTGTCCCTTCTTCCCCCTCTCCCAGCTGAAAGCTGGGCTTCAAGGCAAAGGACAGATTCTGCAAACCCAGCCTGGGGCTGGAGCTGCCTGTCTGAGCTGTGGCTGCTGCTGCCAGTTTCTGCTGAGGATGGGTAATGCTGGCAAGGCTGCCGAAACAAGCCCTGGAGTTGCCGTCAACAGGCAGGCTGGCCGGCCACCCACCCACCCTCACCTCATACCGACTCCCAGCCGCCTTGGGGAAGGAAGCCAAGCAGAGCCCGGGAGAAGGAGAAGAACGGCACAAATCTAGCAGAACCTGCACCTCTCTTCCCCCAGGCGGCAGCTCCCGCAGCTCCATATAATCTCCTAATCAATGCAGTACCCAAGCAAAGCACTGCCAGCCACTTCCGCCCATTTAAAGACACAGCACATGTTTTGTCCCAGGACAGGACAGAATGTCAGAGACAGGGTGAGTGTGGAATGTGCTGCCTGGAATGAAGAGAAGAGGGACAGAAATATCTGAAGGTTAGCACTTCCACTGGCATCCACCAAAGGGTTAAAAGACCCCACCCCTAGCGGGGAGGGGAGCCTAGAGCCCGAGTCCTCAGCAAACTTTGGGAACCCTAAACTGAGCCACTGACCTCAGAGGCCCCATGGTGAGTGCCTCGGTGTCCCAAGGCAAGCTGGGCAAGACCACCTTAAATAGACTCCTCCCCAGTGAGGCAGGGCAGCCGGCAAGCTGGGCTGCCTGCTCAGGGCAGTTCGCTGCCTGCCTGCAGCACACAGAACACACAGTTCTCTTCCCCTGCCGGGGAAATTGCTTCCACTTCTGGGGGGCATGGTGAGGCAGCAACTTCAGGTAGTAGGGCAATGCATTTGGTCACCTGGGGCCAGAGATCCTTTTAAGGTGGCCACAAAGGCCTCCTTTAGGATTTAAGCAACCCTTTATCACCAATGCTGGGCTCCAAAGAGATTCAGACCAGGCGACACAGCACCATGGTAAGGAAGGACAGAGATTCTCAACTTGAACTGGAATGTACAATTCATTGGAAAGGGAAAAGTAGCTCCTCCTAAATCAAATCTTCCAGGCTGGGGCCGAGGAATTCCAGCACCAAAAATTTGTGTGCGGGCTCTGTGATTCCTTTCTGTCCTTCCCTACATCGCTATCTGGGTCAGTAATGCGGATGGGTGATAACGAACAAAGAGGAGATTAATCATGAAATAGCAACCTTCAACTGAACCATAATAACAAGCCTTTACCCTGAAACTTGCCCCAAAACAGCCTAACCATAATAAGCCTTCACCCTGAAATCTGTCCCAATCTACTGACATCCATGGGTTGTATGCACATCATCTACACTTGACCTAGTACAGTGATACTCTCTAGAAAATCTGGAGTGCAGATGTTTGTTTGGTAACAGTCACCATGCTTGTGATTATTTATTATCTGCCTTGCTCTTTTTAGAGGGTAAGCTCCATGAAGGCAGGGACCGGCTATCTTATTTAGCCCTACATTCCCACTGACTAGGAGGGCTTGCATATAGTAGGGGTACTATTAGCAAGTAATTAATTGAAGTGACTTTATACAAACTGATCTAAAACACTGCAGTTTCCCTCCGGTGTCAAGATGGTCCAGAAGAAACACTCTTTAAGGAATACTGAGCTTTCAGAGATGGACTTGCAGAGCAGCTCTGGGCTACGGAATTTCCCTCCATCTACAGGCCCATGCCAAACAACACTCAAATGCTTCCTGGACTTCTGAACATATCTGCGGTTATGTTTTTAAAGCTCCTGGAGGCTGTACCCAGGCCATACTTTCAACATAGGGACCAAAGGGATGCAACAGATTCCAGAAGTACATAGAGTTGTCCTTTATGACCTAGATCAGGGGTCCCCAACCTACGGGGAGTTGTATAATTATTTCATTACATAGTATAATGTAATAATAATAGAAATAAAGTGCACAATAAATGTAATGTGCTTGAATCATTCTGAAACCATCTTCCCCCTCCCAAGTCTGTTGAAATATTGTCTTCCATGAAAACGGTCCCTGGTGCCAAAAAGGTTGGGGACCGTTGACCTAGATAACTCACTCAGAGGAAGCCTAGGTTCTGTGATCCAGCCCTCATGCAAATGTCACTTATAGTACTCAACGTACATGTGAATACTGTTTTCTCATCCTGAACCACAAACTGGATCACAGGTAATGCACAGAACCTAGATCAAAGCTTTCCAATTATTACATTAAAAACACATCATTGTAACTGTTAAAATTTTTTGGCTTTTACTCTGGAGCTGTTTTTTTTTTTTAAACTCCAAAACAAACAAAAAAACCCTCCCTCCTTTTCAACTATTAATAAAAATGTATTGAGGGCTTATTATATCAGGTATCGTGGTAAGCATTTTACTTGCATTATCTCACTGAATCTTTTTTTTCAGCATATTATGGGGGTACAAATGTTTTATCTCACTGAATCTTCACATCCATATTATAAGGAAGCAATGATCATGATTTTTTGGATAATGCTGCCAAAGGCTGAGTGTGCCGTCTTGATTTGCCTAATGCCAAACAGCTAGCAAAGCTGCAAGTTTGGGATTTGAATGCAGGCGTGTTGAGCTCCAAAACCCATTCTCTTAATCACTATATATGTTTATAAAAAAATCACCTTCTCCATCAGACAAGCTGATTTATAAAAGCTCACATGCTCCCAGGAGAAAAAGAATCCAGGGAATAGGTAAAAAAGAGACCACATCAAACCAGCCTCTTCTATTACTGGCGAGTTGGCTGGCTGGCGTGTCTGTGTGTGATGTGAGGAACATACAAAGGGAAGGAAGAAAAGGAGTGCCCAGTGAGTTGGGTGACAGTCATCTGCCTCAAATTCCCCTTGGCTCTTTCTTGTTTCTGAAAAGAGAACTTCTCACAGAGCTCTGGAAACAAACTCCACATTTGGAGAAATGTTCCTCATTGAACGTATTTTCCTTCTTTTATCTTCTCATGGAGAGCAGTCCGTTTGTATGGTTTGAAAAGGTCCCTGATCAGCAAATTGTGAGCACTGACATAACCTCTAGGAATGAACATACAGATTCTCCCATTTCTGCCTAACTCTTTGCAAACCGGTTGCTCCTTTATATTCGTATTTCAAGAAGGATAAGAATTGTTTAGAGAAAACTAGATTCCAAAAGCTTCCATGTCTGGCAATATGGCATATATACTGGATAAAATAGAAAGAAGAAAAAAAGAAACTCTAAAGTGCTTGACGAGCTCTCAAAAAATTAAGAACTAATAAGAGGTCAAAAACTTAGTGATGGCAGAAACCAGTGAAACTGGGCGTGGGTTTTCCTGGCCTCAGAGAGCATGCAAGAGATAACTCCAAAGCCCACTAGTGGTGAGAGGTTTAACAAGAGACCTCCTCATGAAGTAGGCCCTGGTGGAAAACCACTGTAATGAACTTGAAAAAAATTCATAAACACTGCCCAGTAACTAAAAGGAAAATTGCCAATCCTAAACCTTGACATTAAACAAAGGAGGAAAAACAATCTCCCCTGCACAACCGTAATCACAAATGACCTCATACCAATTGTAGCCTGAGAATTTCCCAAGCAACTCACCAAAAACACAATGTCCATAAAGCAAAAGAATAATAGATTCTGCTACAGTAATATTAAGAATTTCTGATCATCCAAAGAGATCATAAGGAAAGAAAAGAAGGCTTTTTGGGGAGAAAATATTTTCAATGTGTATCATTTAAGAAAGGCATTGTTCACAGAATTTATTAAAAATTCCTACAAACCAATGAGAAAAAGAAAAACAATTAGAAAAATAGACAATTTGCATGAGCACTTTCAGAAGAGAAAAGAATCGATAAACATAAAAAGTGCTCAATTCATTAGTATTCAGGAAAATACAAATTGGAACTCCAACGAGATGCCATGATGTATCTATCTGATTGGCAAAAATTAAAAAGTCAAGCAATATCAAGTGTTGGAAAGAAGGCAGTGGGAGTGTATATTGGTCCAACTATTAAATACCTAGAAAAACTATTTGGTATTATATGGTAAAGTTGAACAATTGCATCCCCTAACACATAACCGTTCTACTCTAATGATGCAAGCAACTCACATGCACCGAAACGTTATATGGGACTCCACGTAATAGCAAAAACGAAACAAAAAACCTGGAAACAAAACAAACGTCTATCAACAGAAAGGATAGATACCTTGTGGTAGTTTCTTAAAGTGGAACAGCATACAGCACTAAAAACATATAAATCACTGTCACATGCAACAGCATGGATGACTCTCAGAAGCTCGATGTTGAATGAAGAAAGCATGTCACCAAAGAATGCGCACAGTATGATTCCATGTATAAAGAACAAAAAATACAAACATATATATAGATAGATAGATTCTATAACCAAAAAATCCAAAAGCGAGGGAATGATAAACTCAACATTCACCTTGGAAGGGCGAGAAGGAGAATGGAATCAGCAGGACAGGTAAGAAGTACACCTGTTTGTTGTTTCTTCTTACTTTATACTTTACACATATTTTATATGTTATAAATATTTTGTATCTGCTTAATAGCCAATGAAAACAATTTTAAAATAAAATAAACAGCAATTAGAAAACAACTAAACACGAATCTTCTCTTT
Organism: Lepilemur ruficaudatus; assembly: GCA_963574885.1. Classification (NCBI taxonomy): domain Eukaryota; kingdom Metazoa; phylum Chordata; class Mammalia; order Primates; family Lepilemuridae; genus Lepilemur; species Lepilemur ruficaudatus. The sequence continues at coordinate 28,185 of CAUYRT010077528.1, forward strand.
TGGATTTCTATAAACAGATTTGATTTGGGGAGGGGGTGTGCTCAGAGGTCTGGCCATGACAAGGTTGTGCTATTTGCATTTTCACAAATCTAAGTTGACAAAAATTAGCCTTTCCAAGCTCACTGATATTGGTTTGATTAACATGAAGTTGATCAGTGTTTCTTGCTTCAACCATAAATAGCAACTAGAAAGGTAAGAGAGGTTCCCATTCAACCAGAGCATGCTGCTGGTGACCTTGCCTGCAGATGCCCAAGGCCCCCAGGCCAAGGGAAACCTGGTAGCTACAAACCCAAATGTCAGGATGTCAGGTCCCATCTCAGGCTTCAACCAACTAGTGGTGGAACCCAAGGGAGAATTCAGCCCTCCAGACTCCCACCTCCCCAGCTCAGTCCACCACCAGAAGCCCGTGCCTCCCCATGACCTTGGGTAAGTCACTCCAAGCCTCTGGCTCCCTTTCTGGAGCAGAAAATGGACTACATGATCCCTGAGGCTCCCCTTCTATCTCAAGTTGTTGGATCTTGTGCTGCTCTCCCTCCGCCACCCTTCGCAGGAGGAGCAGGAGCCTTGCTGCAGCAGCAGGGCATAGCTGCATGCCTCTAGTTGCTGGAAAAACTGGGGCAGAGCAGTGCTGCAGTCACACGTTGGGGAATCAAAGCTCCAAGCTCAGGCAGGGGAGTCATCAGGCGCTGAGAGTGTTATATTTAAGGAGCATTTTGGAGGTCAGGAAGCTAGTGAGAGAGGAGCAGCAGGGGAGGAGCAGCCTCCTAAACACTCCATTACAACAACAAGCTTCCTCCTAGTCTTCCAGCCAAAATCCCTTCCAAACTCCAAACTGCAGTCAATAGAGCCTGTGTGAGCAGACCGGCAGATGGCCAGGGCTGCACCCCAATCAGGTGCTCCCCGCCACTTCCCTGTCCCCTCCCTCCCTCCCTCCCTCCCTGGGTACTCTGCTCTCCTCTCCCCACCCTCTGCCACTATTAGTCACTGGCTCTGGGGTGACAGTGTGGGCTGCAGGCATTGGCCTTGCCTTCTGGTCTGTTCATCTGTGTCAGCTCCCAGCTTGGAGCCTCAGGAGCCAGCCCCTCCCTTCCTATCCTCGGTACCCTTGTGCACACCCCTGCCCTTCAGCCCCACTGTCCTGGCGAAAGGGGGGCTGTGCAGGGTGGGTAGGCACAAGGCTGGCAGAAGTGGGCAGGCTGGCGGGCAGAGTAAGCAGGGCAGTTTGCTTCAAGAACGCTTCCTCCTGCCTCTATGACCCCAGGGATTCACTTAGGGCACTTAAGAGTTTGGGAAAAAAAAGACAATGGGCAGAATCACCTCCCCCAGCCTTCTTTGCCCCTCCTTCTGCAATCTGCTAATCCAGAATGTTCCTTCAGGCAAGAAACAGGATGAGCAAAGTCAAAGCCAAACTCCACTCAGCTTCATCCAAGCCCCAGAAAGTGAGGGACAAAGGCCGCCAGGGCTGCCCCCGAAGGGTCTGTGATCACTCTAGAATTTAAAGTGGTCACACATACGTCAAGCCTTGTGATCCTCACAGCAGACCAGTGAGGTGCTAAACCACTTCCACGTAAGAAACGGAAGCTCAGGGAGGTCAGCTCTCTTCCTCCTACTACTGGACTCTACTGGCCACTGTATAAGGTGGTGGTTGGTAAAAACAGGAAAAAATAAAAGGTAAGGCACCATACCTGGCTATCACAAGCCCCTAGTCATCCAACTCTGGGCCAGGCCATATATGAGAATTCTCTCCCTTACTTACCTCCCTTAGTGCAAAACCCAATTGAGCTCTCTCTCTCCCCTTCTTGAAGCAGCTCTTGACATCCCTTCTCCAAGAAGACTTCCTGGCCCTTACTCTGTCTGGCAATAGAAATCCCTGAAGAGGATTCCCCTCTCTAACCCACCTTCCCTTTCACCTCCAAATTCATTCCTCCAGCTTCCTGAATACCTGACAGCCTGACCATTGTTGTCTTGTTCCTCCCTGGGTCCTGGTAGACAGAAGGGTGGCGCCTAGGTAGCAAGAGTCCCACTGTCTGGAAAGATCCACACACCTTAGAGAAACCCCACCAGCCCAGAGAGGGGGCTGAGGCCTGATGTCACTCATCATTTTAATTACATGCATAACAAAAGAAAACATCTCTCCTGCCAGATGGAAGAAACAAGGCAGATTTCTAATTACCCCCCTGGTTCCACCTGGTTTATTCTCAGAAGAAATTCAGGGTGACTGATGGTGTTAGGGACCCAAGAGGGTGCTAATAAACCCAGGTTCTCTCAGGGAGGGAGCACCCATACACCCACAGCCAGCTGCTTCCTGCTCTCTTCCCACCAAATGGGAATTTCTCCTTTTTCAACTGTAAAAAATTACCGTTTAAAAAAAAAAACAGATGAATTCAGTGTTACCTCATTTTAATAGTGTAAGTCTCCCGGCCAAGGACACAACAATCTATTGTTGGCAGAGAAATTGCTTGCTGATAGGACAAACCTAGAAAAACGTCACTCTTAACTGACTGGGGACTGACAACTCTCCCAGAGGTGTAGTATTGTGGTTCAGCCCTGGGGATTCTAGAATTAGTCTTGAGTTCAAATCCATACTTAAAAACTATGTGACCTCAAACAACTTACTTCATTTGTCTATGCCTCAATTCCTTCCTTCATCAAAAGATAAAAAGGAGGCCGGGCACAGTGGCTCATGCCTGTAATCCTAGCACTCTGGGAGGCCGAGGCAGGAGGATCATTTGAGTAGTTCAGGAGTTCGAGATCAGCCTGAGCAAGAGCGAGACCCCGTCTCTACCAAAAAAATAGAAAGAAATTAATTGGCCAACTAAAATATGTCGAAAAAATTAGCCGGGCATGGTGGCGCATGCCTGTAGTCCCAGCTACTCAGAAGGCTGAAGCAGTAGGATTGCTTGAGCCCAGGAGTTTGAGGTTGCTGTGAGCTAGGCTGACACCATGGCACTCTAGCCTGGGCAACAGAGTGAGACTCTGCCTCAAAAAAAAAAAAAAAAAAGATAAAAAGGTGAGGAAAACAGCCCGTCAGGTTGTTAGGAGGGGACAGTGACACAACACACAGCATAACTGTTGTGACTATTTCCAACCAGTGTCCACAGAACCAACACTACATACTACAAGAACCACACGCTCTATTTCTCTGTTCCTGGTCTACTTTTTCTCCTTTATGTAAACAAATTTTCTAACTTTTCCTATTTTGTTTGTGATGCTTTTGTATTTTTTGTGTATTTTTTGTGTTTCTGTTAGGTCAGTCAACTACTTATTCAACTATAAGAACTATGCTTACTGATGCCCTAATTTGTTCATAACCCAGGTAAATTATGATAATATTTCAATGCTAAATACAATGTCCTTCCTTGATCTCTAAAAGTTTATAATCTAATAAGGAAGATAAAACATGGGATAAAATCATTATACTAAATAATTCTAACTTTACAAAATATAAGGTAATAAGTCCCAGAAGAGAGGCGTCAGAAGGACAGACTACCTCTGTTTTCCAAAACGAACATAGGCTTGTCATTATGATGCCGATTTTTTTAATCAACTGGCAATCAATAGTGAATCTTCTGAGCTAACCTACACTAAGTCTGTCTGTGATATTTCTTGATTAGTCTGGTCTTAACACAAAAGAGTTAGCCAGAAAAAGGACCCAATATTTGTCATCATCTTTTACAGAGACAAGAACTTCCTATTTGCGCGATAGGTGTCCAGAAATAGTGCCTTCGGAACATATTGCTACTATCACTGCCAATAAATACGGGTGTGTTTGGATGGAGCAGACTGCATCTAATCAGTTGGATTTTGAAAAGCTTCATTTCCCATCATCAGGACATTTTCTCACCAGCACCTTAAGGTTGGGAAAAAATGCTTACAGGTGTTTCAGACTAATACATTCTCTTAACATCACAACACACATGAGACTGGCATATCATGAGCCAACCAAAGAGTTCAGCTTCCATCTGTCTTGTGACCAGCGCTATTCAGTAAACGCACCTGTTTCCTTCCATACATTAAGCCACCAGCTACCTTTGATGGGCCAGGGGCACCCACGTGCTTGTGTGTACCATGATGAAGTTTTTACATGGATTGGTGATGAATTGAGAAAAATCAGGACAACATGGTAAGTGTCAAAAAGCTAAATATATTGAATGTTTGACAGCATGTCCTTTTGTCCTTTTTCATTTTGTGTTAAAACATTCTTTAAATATAAACAATATTGGTGGCAGTTTTGTTTAATATTTTAGTTTAGGTTTGTTACTTTTCATAGGCAAAATAACTAGCAATTCTGTGCCGGTCCCCCAATTTTTTTCAATTCTCCACAAAATCCAGAAGTCCAGACCCCTCTGTGAAAGCCTTCTCAGATCTAAGACCTCCTGTTGCACTACGAGAAGAGCTGCCACACTCCGATGCTATGATGAGGAATCTCCAGAGCCTCTCCAGGCGACTGTCCGGCTTTAGGTGGTCATCTGGGTCTCAGAGATTCCTAATCTAGTCTTGAATGTTTTTAACAATGCTTTGGAGATATGCTGGTGACTCCCAAATATATATGTACAACAATGTCCCTTACTAAGTATCCTCTTTTGAGAAATGCTTGGGACCAAAAGCATTTCTGATTTTGAATGTTTCAGGGGTTTGGAACATTTGCAGAATACCTACCAGTGAAGCATCCCAAATCCCAAAACCCAAAATCTGAAATGCTCCAATGAGCATTTCCTTTGAGGGGCATGTCGATCCTCAATAAGTTTCAGATACTAGAGCATTTTAGATTTCAAATTTTTCAGATTTGGGATGCTCAACCTTTACCACTCCCCTAACCTCCAATTCTTCCTGAACAGTTTCACCTAGACGTCCCTTTGGCACTCAAAGCAGGCATGAGTAGACCCAACTCCTCAGTGTCCCGCTACATTGCCTGCTGACTCTGCTCCTGTATCTGTCTCTATAAACGGCACCACCAACTACAAAGTCATCCAGGCAGAAACCAAGAATGGACCCTAGACTCCTTCTGCTCCAACTCCCATTTAATTAGGTACTAAATCATGTCAATTCTAGTTCCTGAAATAGGACTAGAGTGTGTTTCCTGCTGTCAATTTTTACTTGACTCTCAATTCTCATCTTGAGGTTTGCAGTCGTACTTACCCTCTCTTTCATTCACCAAATATTTATTGAACATTCATCATATGCCGAGTAAAATGTTAGATGCTAGGGTTTCTGTGGATTAAAAAATAACACACAACCCCTGTTCTCAAGGAGTTCATAGTTTAGTGGGGAAAGACAGACATGTGAAAAACCAACGTTGTCAGGGATGGAACAAAATGAGGATATTATCTTATTTGTCTACCTTGGAGCCAGAGAATACTTTCTCAAAAGCAAATTTGATGATATCTTAAAGTCCTTCGACCGTTCCCAGTGTCTACACAATCTCTGTACCATACCAGGCTCTCAAGGTATTTCAGCTCCCACTTACATTTCTAGTTTCATCATCTGCCTCCTGTCCTCCACATCTAAGTACCTTAAGCTCCAGTCCTGCCAAACTAACTTGTAGTGCCCTGGACCCTGCCATGTTCACACTGTCTCCCTCTCCTATCTGGCAGACTCACACACCCACGGCCACCGTTCAGTGAACATCTATGGTGTGTTAGGCATTTAACAGAAGTTATCTCACTTAATCCTCACGACAACTCTGTAGTGTCAATGGCATTCTCATTCCAAACGAGGAAACTAACACCAGGAAAGGCCAAGATAACTCACTCAAGTTCACTAAGACAGAAAGTGACGGGGCCAGCACTTGAATCCACACGTCTGACTCCAAATCACAGCCAGATTACCTCTCCTCTCTTGTCCATCTGATAAATTCCCACCCACACTGCAAGTCCAGATCAAATGTCACTCGCTTTACAAAGCCCTTCACGGGCTGCCCTGTCAAGTAGTTTTTTGGGCTTCCCTGGTGACTTGCATTTGTATTATGAGCCTGATTGCCTTGTGCTGCCATAATTTGTTTACTTGTCTGTCTTCCCCAAGAACCCATGAGCACCTCCTCACAATGATCATGTAATTCCCATCTCTACAACATCCATGCTGAACGTCCCCCTTGCATGTAAACGTTGAATGAATGGATTAATGAATGTTTTCTAACTCCTCTTCTCAAGGTTGAGACAGAAATTCTCAGGACACAATTTATCATCTACATAACACAGTCAAGTCAGGACATCAGATGGCCCTAGTATGAAAGTACAAGCTTTACAAAAGAAAAAAGAAAGAATAGCATTATGGGAATGCAATAAAAGAACCTCAAAATCCAGACTCCAAGGACGGGCGTGGTGGCTCACACCTGTAATCCTAGCACTCTGGGAGGACAAGGCAGGCAGATTGCTCAAGGTCAGGAGTTTGAAACCAGCCTGAGCAAGAGCGAGACCCTGTCTCTACTAAAAATAGAAAGAAATTAATTGGTCAACTAAAAATATACAGAAAAAAGGAGCCAGGCATGGTGGCGCGTGCCTGTAGTCCCAGCTACTCAGGAGGCTGAGGCAGAAGGATTGCTTGAGCCCAGGAGTTTGAGGTTGCTGTGAGCTAGGCTGATGCCAGGGCACTCTAGCCTGGGCAAGAGAGTGAGACTGTCTCAAAAAAAAAAAAAAAAAAAAAATCCAGACTCCAGGAAGTGAAGTCACACCTCCACCAAAAGCTATTTCATTCAGGGATAATTTAACCCAGGACATTGGGGCTAAGTGAAATTCTGGGAATAATATCTCAGAAATAAAAGGGGAAAGGCTGAGGTAAGGGGGATGAATTTCCATGCATTTAGACATTTAAAAAATGATATCTGAATCATAATGTAAATGACTTACTCATTAGTCACAATGTGGATTTTTACCCAATGGGTCAGCTGTTTTTACATAGTATCAGAGATTCAGTACATCAGCCACAATAGGTTGGTAGGTTCACTCTGTCCCTAGGCCACAGGCTTTATACCTGGACTATGCAAATGGTCTCTCTGTAGGAACACCTTGATCAGTTAAAGATTCTTAAACTTTTGAGTTATAAGCCTTCTGGAGAGCTGATGAAAAGCCATGGATACTCTACCCAGAAAAATGTACAGATACAAATTTCTGTCTACAAATGAAGGAGGCTCATGGACCTGAATGGTTCACAGACCTAGATTGAAAATGCCTGAACTAAATTTCCAAAGGCTCTAAGTTAGAGAAGGTTTTAAAAAATTACAATTCTGTGGTTAAATGACATCTGTTTCTATTAACCAATCAGTTCACCCTTGCGGCCAAGGTCCTGAAAGTTAATGCTAACTTCAGGAATGACCCAGCTCTAAGGTCTGACTCTATACCTGATTAGATCACCTGCAGTCTGGACTAAAGGATGGCAAGGGCCTAAGAGAAATGAGGCCTTCTGCTTCTGCCTCTATGTGAAAACACAGACATAAACACATCTCTCCAGATTAACCACAGAATAATTCCCCAATGTCCCCAGAACACACCACTGCCAGAGCATTCACCACAGCCACCCCTGAGAACCAGCTGTTTGGTAACAAACCACTTACAAGTGCAAGAGCTAGTTCACTAGCAGGTTTGCAAGGGCCTGGCAAAGACATCAGACACTGGCATTCCAGCCAGATAGCAAACTGCTTACAGCAAATCATGTTAGACCCAAACACAGTTGCAGATGCCTGCATGGTCTCCACTGCACAATGCCAAGGGAGTATATAGCACCTTGCACACCCACCACGTGTTCAAAGTGGGTACTCAAATGTTTGTGGACGAAGGGAAAAGGAGAGAAGAAAGGGAAACAGAGGTGGCAACTGAGTCCAGGGAGATCTATTCTTGTTTACTTTTGTTCTCTCTAGCTCCTTTCTAAGAATAAGTATTCGACAGATCTAAGGTGGTTAGAACAGATGCATATCACTTTTACCTCTGTGCAGACTATGAGATGAAAGCCCTGAGAAGTTAAGTAACTTGTATCTGGTCACAGAGCATGTCGGGTGGGAGAAGGAGCAGAAAGCTAAATTCTGTGATTCCCAGAGAATATCCTAATCCCTCTAACACATTCCTGCCTGTTCGTGCTGGCAGCACCCTTGCCACTTGGGCCCCTCTCTCATTCCCTCTTCCATATACAACACGGGGGATCCAACCTGCCCCAGATGTCTGAGCCTTGTCCTGTCTTTCACCTCCAAGAGAAAGGAAATCCTGCCATCTGGCCAAAGAGCAAGGCCCCCAAACCAAGGGCTGAGATATTCTGGAAGGATTACAGGTCTCTCCTTGCACACAGGGGCTGGGGTTAGGCTGTATACATTCAGCGTCCTTAGGTCCCCACCTACTCCCAATGCCTCAAACTCCTTGTTTGGAAAAATACGTAGAAAAACAAATTTCAGATTGCAAGCCGGAGCCCAGAGAGATTCGAAAGCCATCTCAGGAACGCCCTCTAGTGTGCCCACGGGATACAAGCGGCACAGCCCCCAGGCACTGTTCCCGAGGTGCCCAGGCTCACACTGCCACTGGGGTACTCTGAGAGTGGTGGGAGGGCACAGCGGCAGCACCTGCCACTCAGACACACACTCCTCGCCAATCCCAAGGCCAACATGTGCTGCAGGAAGGAGGCAGCCTCTGCTTTTAAAACTGTCCAGCCTGCACCAACCCCACCCATTCCTTATACAACAGAGAGGGGGAAAAGAGAAGCAAACAGAAGGTGAAAGAAAGTGTGCAGACTGCACAAATGGACTGCAGTGTGGAGAAGAAGCAGAGGAAGAAGACAGAGAAGGAGAACGAAGGAGAAGGGTAACTGAAAAAGAGACGGGATAAAGATAAATGAAAAACAAGGCAAAGCTAAAGAAAAAGACTTATGAGTGAGCTCAGACAAAAGCTACTGATACCTCCACCCACCCTGGCACCCCTCCCACTCGTTTGGACTTGTGAGCACACACAGGTGGGGAGTGTGCCTTGTGGGACTCGGCACCTCCTGCCCTCTCCTGAGGCCTCAGTGCTCACGACATTGCCCTCCGCTTGGACACAGCCCCGGGTGCTCACGAGTGGTGGGCTAAGGGAGAGGAAGAGAGAGGAAAGTGAACCAAAGGCAGAACTTGCCAAGCGAAGCCACTTACGCACAGTGCGGCCGGCAGCATTTCCATCCTACCTTTGCTGTCGCCATGTCAGCCGGCTCCATGATCTCTGCTTGGCCTGGGGAGCAGCGGCACCACCCAGAGAGAAAAGGCAGAGTCACAAACGTCCACCCAGAGAGAACAAACCACCCCTCTGGAAGGTTGGGGAAAATGAGAGGCCTATTTCCACTTTCTGGCCCCCTGGGACTTCCTCTGTTGTGGGGAGAAGAAAGAGCCTTGACATCCCCAGCAGGTCGGGGAAGCTGCCTGTGTTCCCACAGATGCCCAGGAGGCTGAGTGTGGGGCTTCTCCCTGGCCTGGTCCTTCTTCCCAGGATGCAAGTGTGGGTCTCACCAGGCTCCCCCTGCTGGGGGAGAGGCCACAGAGATGGAGGCCGGCCCCCCCATCACCCAGCCTGCTGGTCCCCACAGGTCAGGGCTGTGGGCATGTGGGAGGTGGCCAGCCGGAAGGTCTCAGCAAGAGCTGGGGAGCGGGGAGGGAGCAGGCCTGGGGGGCAGGCGGGTGTGAGAACCTCAGGAAGGTGCAGGCACTCGGAAGCAGAAAGGTGCTGTGCAAGGAGGTGCCGGAGCCACAAAGCCAGAGCCTGGCACAGCAAGGTGGAGAATGCAAAGGGAGAGGAATTTGCCCGGTGAAGCCACTCACCTTGCAATAACATTCAGACTGACTGAGGCCTACACAGGAGCCAGGAGCGGGCGGTTCACACACCCCCACTCCACTCCCAGAGACTCACAGCCTCTGTCTAAAGGTACATGAGAGCAGCCGGCAGCCTGGCTGGATCTGCAGAGGCCCCTGGCTCTCTCGGAGCAGCCTGATTGGAGGAGCAGGATGACTTCATCCAGCCCCATTCATCACTCTAGGTTTCCTGCCCAGCAGGGACAGGCCGCTCTGCTCTGCTGTGCTCTGCTCGCAGTGACTACAGCTTCCTCTCTGGCCTACTTTACCCAGGCAACCTGGGAGAGGCTGCATCCATCAGGGGCAGCCAGGGGAACGGGATCAGAGAACCCTGGGCCTTACATGGAAAAGGGGAACAGGCTGCTCACATTTCTAAGAAAGTGCAAGGATTCTACTTCAGACACAGTGCATATATTCACATAAATACAAACAGGCAACACTTCTAGAAACTAAGAAGGAAACAAGGCGTGTGCTCTGGTGAACCACTGATCTTCCTGCCAAAAAAAATTAAGATAAACACATTCAAATCTTTAGAGATAGTTCTCCCAATCAGAAAGAATAGCCTACAGAAAAACAGATCCATGTCTGTGCCATCTCCAAGTACCTCTCTCTGTCATTTCCCCCTGCCAGCCTCTCCAGCGTGCCTGCCTGGGCTTCTGTTAAGGACACTGATGCCTTCATGCCTGTGGTTTCAAATCCACAAAAGGTTACAGGTGTATGGGACGTCACAGCTTCCACTCCATTTTACAGACTGAGGCCCAGAAGAAGGCAAAAAGGTCAAAGCAAGGACGTCGGTCTCTGGGTATTCATTTCCATGTGGACTTTTCCCTCAGAAATGGTGAGATCCTGAGAGAATGACCCTTCCTCATTTTCCTCCCTCCCCCACACTTACTCCCAATCCAGCCCCTAGGATCATAGAATAACCCAGCAAAGCAAGGACTAAATGGGTTAAAATATAAGGGAATAAAAAATAAGGCAACGACCGTGTGCTCACTCTATTCCCGACACTTCCCTTCATTCTTTCCTAATTCCCCTGCTTCTGTTCAAGCCTGACTTCACAACCAAACCATGCCATCACGCAGACCAACATGGACTAGAAAAGAATGACAACACTGACCATACTACCAGCCTATACAGCGCTCATGGGTCTGGCTTAACAACAGCAGCAATAATTGTGACAAGTCCCATTAGTACAGTACTCCATAATTTGCAATACATTTGTTTCTGCTGTAGTTTGAATGTCCCCCCAAAACTCATGCAGGAGCTTAATTGCCACTGTGATAGTACATAATTAAGACCTGGGACCTTTAAAAGGTGATTAGGTCACGAGGGCTGCATGAATGGATTAATGCTGTTATCCCAGGAGTGAGTGAGTTATCATAGGAATGCGCTTCTGATAAAAGGATGGGTTCAGGAATTTTCTCCCCATCTCACGCACTCTCTTGCCCTTCCGGCAGGGGATAACTCAACAGAAGGCCCTTGCCAGATGCTGGCACAATTCTTTTGGTCTTCCCAGCCTCCAGGACCATGAGCCAAATAAGCTTTGGTTCTTCATAAATTACCCAGACCGTGGTATTCTCTTATAGCAGCAAAAAACAGACTGTTACCAAATCCATTACTTCTTTGGATACTCCCAGGAACCCTGTAAATAAAAACTATTTTCCCCATTTTAAAGATAATTAAACTGAGATTCAGAGACTTTAAGTGACTTGCCCAAGGTCACACAGTCAGCAGAGCAGAAATGGGACTCAACCCTGTGTTCACTGAGGCCAAATCCCTTCCCACTCAACATCACACTACCCCTACCATACAACCTTCCTGACACTTCACTTTTCCTCCCCAATCTGCTCCTAACTCCTGTTCCCTAGTACTATTGACTCAGAGAATACAAAATTTCAATTAATTTGACATTTCCCTTTGAGATCTTTTTTTTTTTGAAGATGGTAAATTATAAGAAAATACATTATCAAACATTAGGGAAAAAAATCTTAAAAATATCCAGAGGTTAGTGTATACATTTAAACAAATTTGTGTACAGTAAAAACTGGTTTTAGATAAAAAAGAATTTATCTAAATGAATTGACTCACGTTCACTTTATTTTAATTCAACTATCCAGATTTAAATTAAGGTGGTGAGGGGAGGTGTATCCTTGTCCCCAGAGGTACATTTTTTTCCAACTGTCATAAACATAGAATACAACACTTCTCCCATTCCTATTCCTTCTTTCTCTAATAAAAAGGGACAGGGATGAGAGTGGGAGAATTGAGGCCAATGCATCGTTTTCTTTAACTCATTGCCTAGTTTCTATAAGCCTATGGCCATGAATACAATCAACTTGAAAGGGGTAAGAGGCTTTGCTAGCACTGCTGTAGAGGTAGTCCATCACGCCCCCACAACAAACCAAAGGTGTGGGGGCTGTGCCAATCCACACATCATCATCTCTGCTCAGAGGCTTGTAATGTTCCTTCTGGCTATTGCTATGGCCTGCGGTCCTCTCCGTTCCTGGGCTGACAGTCAAATGTACAAACAGATGGTGAGCAGAAGGCTAGTACCCACGAAGAAAGATGTTCTATTTCATCAAAATCAGACTCATGTTAATGGGAGTCTACCCAGTGCCCCAAATGACCAAAAACATTTATCTCTTCAGTTCTTAAAGAATTGTCACATGGCCCTGGAAGGTGAACGCACGCGGACAGCGTTCAGGAGAGCAGCTCAGGCAGAAGCACCTGTATGTTACAAAGTGATTCCTGTGTCTGCACTCAAAGCAGCAGGCAGAGTGCATTAGCTGCAGAACAGACAACCTAGAAGATGGGGTAGGGCGGGAGGCAGGACAATACCAGGCTTTAATGAGAAAGGGTTGCAGGAATATGTCCCAGAGCCAAAGAAAATTCCAAGAAGAAACAAAGAAAAGAGAATGACAACAGAGGGGTAAAAGGGAGGAGAAAAACTGATGAAGGGTGTCTAATTAAAAGCCACTGAATCCACACCTCTGCTACTTACCAGAAAGGACTTGATCTAAATAATTTCTCATAAGCTAAATAACTCCTCTATTCTGTGCATTTGCTTTTTGAACTAGAGACCAGAAGCTCCCTCTTCTGCAACTTCAGCTCATTTCATTTTGCCTAATATTTCATGAAAGACAGAGAAAGAAATTCCATTTTCTCTCCAGGGCAATTATTTGCACTAATTACTTTACCCTAGGTACTACTTTCTAACTTTTTAATCACTGTTCTTATACACCAAGTTAAGGAAGGGGGGGGAACCCATATGCTTTTGAAAAGAGGCTGGAGTGAGTTTTGGCAGGGGAGCAGGTGAAGGGATTATGAGAAGTACGGGAAGTACAGGCACCCAGGTTCCCTGAGGACAGTGCCTAGGCTGGACACTGCACCTGCTTCTTTTAGAAACAGCCTCTGCGGCAGCTGCCTCTTGGGAGGTAGTGCTGCAAGGAAACCAGGTGAGGCCGTTTCAAACCCTGGTCAGATAAACTTCCCCTGCTGCACTCTGGGAGATGTAGTTCTCTGAGTGGCGGGCGGTGCTGTGGCCATGCCAGCATTGCTTGCGGAGAGTGCAGCTTGGTCTTTGCCTGTCCTGAGACTATAAATATAGAGCCGACGTCTTTGCCCAAGAGGTGAAACCCCTTCTCTAGTCTAGAGTCTGGTGCTGACTGTAAAAACTGAAAAGATGGAAGAGAAGATCACAGAACTAGAGGGGGAAAAGGAAGGGAAAAAAGAGGAAAAGTGAAGGAGAAAGAGGGTGATGTGTATGTCCCCGAGAGTATGTGTGCAGGCTTGCATGACTTCTCATCTTTCGCTTGTTAACCATCAACTCTTTGGAGAGGCAGCTTAGCTTGAGGAAAGCTTCGATTTGCATTCTGACTTGACCACTCGCGTCCGTGTGACCTTGAGCACGTTACTCAGCCCTCTGTGCCCCCGTTTCCTCAAGTCACGGCCTGTCATGAAGATTAACTGAAATGACATATGTAAAGGGCTCAGAAGTGTGTCTGGCACACAGTAAATACACAGTAAATGTTTTCCATTCACTGGTTTACCACCTATCTTCCCCTAATCCATGTGACCTCTCACCCCAGAGCAGGAAATTTTATGTCCCCTACAGAGTTGATGCTGGTAGAGGTAGACTAGACAGAACTCAGCCCTCCTACTGCTTTAGGTGAACAACAACGTCAAAACAGAGGAGTGACGCAGTCACTTGAATAAGGAAATGGAGAGAAAAGGAATAAGGAAATACAACAGGAGACATGCTGTGGGAACAATAAACAGTAACAGACATTGAGAAGGGCATTTGGGAGAGCTGGGAGAAAAAAAGTCATCAAAATTAAGAGTTCGGCCGGGCACGGTGGCTCAGGCCTATAATCCTAGCACTCTGGGAGGCCGAGGCGGGAGGACTGCTTGAGCTCAGGGGTTCGAGACCAGCCTAAGCAAGAGCAAGACCCCGCCTCTACTAAAAATAGAAACATTAGCTGGGCATGATGGTGTGACCTGTAGTCCCAGCTACTCGGGAGGCTGAGGCAGGAGGATCGCTTGAGCCCAGGAGTTTGAGGTTGCTGTGAGCTATGCTGACACCACTGCACTCTACAGGGGTAACCAAGCAAGACTCTGTCTCAAACAAAAACAAAACAAAACAAAAGAAATAAGACTTCACATGAAAATAAAAGGAAAGAAAGGTCAAAGAAAATCAGGGAACGTGCTCTGGTTGGAAATGGGAGGAGAAAGGAGATTAAGCAAGTCCCAGTGAGACTGTCCCTGCGAGGGTCTGACCACAGCCCAGACATGAGCCAGGGCGCCGCGCGTGGATGAAGAGAAGTGCCCAGCACGAGGAAAGCTGGGGAGACGGGAGGCACTACCGCAAAGGTCAAGTCTGAATTGCTCTTGCAAAACTGAACTGCTCTCTGCAGGAGTCAGGCTGTCGTGCAAGGCCCTGGGATGGAAATTTCTGAAGCAGTCAAGACAACAAGGGAAGAACACAGGTTGAGAGAGTTAAAGTTCAGCTATAGGAGAAAAGGAAGTAGCTAAGCTAGTCACCTCTGGTACTGCACTCTCAGCAGCCAGCCGTGAAGGAGACATCAAAAGAGAGAAAGGGCTATTCCAGTGCAAGTCCTGCTGGCTGGATAGAGGGGCAGCAGTCCGCCTCCCTCGGGGCTTGCTTAGGGAGCTCATACCTCCCTCCTGCAAGACTGAGGGTCTTTGCCGGAATCAGTGCTATCCTATACCTCAGTCCCTCACAGTAAAACAAGCTGGGCAAACGGAGGACTCACCTTCTTCAGGTGCTAGCAATTCCTGAGACCACCCTACAAGCAACAGGAACAGTAGTGATTATTACCTCCACCTCAGCTTCTACAGATGGATAGTATAGTGTAAAATCTGGAGCCAAACTGCCTGGTTCAAATTCTAGCCCATAGCCCATTATTTAATATCCTCCAAGCTTTCTGCACTTAATGCCAATGCAAAGTTAGCACTGGTCTGGTTATGCAACTCCTGCCCTTACCTACCGTCTCCAGGCACAATCACACCACCTCCAGTCAGCAGCTGGTCCCTGTACTGTACTTTTAGAGAAAAAAGTTGTGCAAGTGCTTCAAAAATGGAACAGGATCATAACTACATAAGGCTGCCACTTCCTGCCGTAGGGGCTCACTACTATGCTTGCACCAATGTCACAGACATCCTACAGCCAGGCTGCAGAGGACATCAGAGCCCATCACAAGGGTTCAGAGTGAAAATACAGATGATCCCCAACTTATGATGGCTCAACTTATGATTCTTTTTTTTTTTTTTTTAAGACAGAGTCTCACTCTGTTGCCCCAGCTAGAGTGCTGTGGCATCAGCCTAGCTCACAGCAACCTCAAACTCCTGGGCTCACGCTCCTGCCTCAGCTTGCCAAGTAGCTGGGACTATAGGCGCAGGCCACCACATCCGGCTAACTTTTTCTATTTTTAGTAGAGACAGGGGTCTCACTCTTGCTCGGGCTGGTCTTAAACTCCTGAGCTCAAGCAATCCTCCCACCTTGGCCTCCCAGAGTGCTAGGGTTACAGGCGTGAGCCACCACATCTGGCCTCGACTTATGATTCTGACTTTACGATAGGTTAGGTATATTAAATACATTTCCGATTAACTGGGAAGGGAGAGCAGCAGGGAGGGAGAGGGAGAGGGCCCAATAATATTGCCTGACCTTTTCATGGTGCAAGGTAAATAGGAGCTGTACATATTTCCATTGTTCCACCAAAACACTCTCTTGCAGACTGGGGAGGCAGGTGCTGGAAGAAGAGCTAGGATGGAAGATGTGAGGACTGTCTGAATGCCTGGACATCACTGCATGCAGGCCACTTGGGAGACCCTCTAGTGACTACTGCTGAAGCCGAGAGACAAACAGGCTAAGGTGGCAGACAGACTACAGTCACAGATCCCTGGCAGTCCAGTAAGAATCAGCAGCCCCAGGGACTCCTGTTGGAGGACAGTTGTTTACCAAGAATGCTGGTGAGCCCAGCGGAGAAAAAGAAGAAAGGCAGAAGACTTTTGCAGTTCATGCAAATACCTAGGCAGCTTCACCTGGTACCTGCAGAGGGGTAAGACTATCAACACTTCTGTTTTGCTGCATAGGCATAATAGTGAAACTGAAAGAAAGCATCAGAAAGAGATGTTGTCAAACAAAAAGATGTACTGGAACTTTTTCTATTTATAACTTGTTAGCTAAAATTTTAAGACACTTCTCAAAAATCAAGAAGGCATAGGAAACATACTCAAAAAAGATAATTTAAGGAAAAAACTATTTGGCCATAAAGCAAATTTAACTGGATCATTCAGAATCATTGGGATCTATTCTGTCAATTTTTTTTTCTTGTTCTCTCTGGTTTTGAAGCTTTCCAAGGGATAACCATCATCAATAGATTTGTTCACACACTTCCACATCTGGAGCTCCAATTCCAAGAAGTTGGTTAAAAAAAAGATCCAACAGAGCCAAAGAAAAACAGGTTCTGCACAGGGTCCCAAGAGCCTCGACAGTCATGTCTCTTTGCTCAACTGGAAGTCACAGTGTTACAAGTAGGAACTTGAGTTCTGGAGTCAAATCCCTGCTCTGCCATGAACAAGCTTTGACAGCAGGCAATCTAAGCCTCACCTAGAAGATGAGAGTAACGGTAGTTTCCCTTACAGGGCTGCTATTATGGTTAAATAAGATGGCATAGGTAAGGCACACTGTTGAGCACATAATAAACCCTCAGAATGGCAACTATTGTTATCAACAATAACAAATAATATGTCACAACTTTAATTACTGCTCCCACACAAACTAAGTACACAGACATTCTGCATCGTCTTGGATTTACCGTTTACACCTGTAGATTGGTGAGAGTTAGCTATAATTACCAGTTTCTTTGCTGAAAGAGACCAATTAATTTCCTTAGCAAATTTCCCCTTATAAAAGTTATTCACAGACAGGCATACGACCACTTGATGTAGGTACTGAAGAAGAAATTCATGGATTGGGAAGCAGTACTGAGAATGGACTCCTTAAGTCCCTGCTCAAGGGCTCCTTCTGTAGGTCTATGTTCTATACTCTTATCTACAAGGACAACCATCAACTACCACCATCATTTAAGATGCCCAGAAAAGGAAACACAGACAATAATCTGTTTCACTTCTGGAGAGAGAGGAAATGAGCAGGTGAAGTTGTTCACCTTGTGGATCCCACAGCAAGTCTGTTGCTAAGTTTTTTTAAAAGTCAACCAAAAAACTAGGAGTTTCAAAAGTCCTAATCCTGAATTCCATTTACTAACTCACCTATCATGCTCACATAAAAGATAACACAAGAGAGTTTTTGTGCATGGGAGGTGGGGTTAGAGGGTGCACGTAGACATTCTCCACTCCCTTGGCCCCCTCCTCAGCCCCCCTGGACCATGTGACTCAGGGTCAAAATGGGTTTCTCTGCATCTCAATGGAAGAGTTTCACCTTGAGATTAAAGAGAAATGGCAAAGGGAGAGGGAGAGAGCCCAGCAGCTAATTGCTTTTCGCTCATATGCCTAGGGATAAGAAGAAAAGAAGCATTGAATAACCCTGAAAGTTGGTGACAGATAAGATGGAATGATTAATTTAATTACACACCCCCAGCCCACCCACCTTTCTCCTTGCTACAGAATGGTGATTCTTGGTCTATGCAGAAGACAGGTACAAGAAAACAGAAGCTGTGTCCCCTGGTGTTTTAGTCTTTTTTCCACTGCTATGACAAAAAACCACAGACTGAGTAATTTACAAAGAAAATAAATAAACTTCTTACAGTCCTGGAGGCTGAGAAGTCCAAGATCGAGGGTCCGCACGTGGTAAAGGCCTTCTTACCCTGTCGTGACATGGTGGAGGGCATCACGTGGTCAGAGGGCAAGAGCCCCATCGTGGGGGCCCCACCCTGATGACCTCATCTAATTCTCATTGCCTCCCAAAGGCCCTACCTTTTAATACTGTCACACATGAATTCTGGAGAACACAATCAAACCACAGCACCAGGCCAGGTGCAAAAAGGCCCTTCTGTGCCCCAGCCCTGGTACACTGCATGCTTTGATACTAGCCAGAGCAGGATCAGAGGAGGCTGCAGGGCTCAGGGCATGTTTCTCAAAGCATGGTCCCAAGACCACCTTCATCAGAATCACTTGGGATACGTGTTAACTGTGCAAATTCCTACGTCTACCCCAGTCCACAGGACTCAGAATTTAAGAGTGCGGCCCAGGGATCTACATCTTGAATAAGCTCTGCCTCTGATTCTGAAACACATTAAATGGCTGAGGACCACTGTCTTAGAACCACGGTATCCAAAGTGGGTTGCTCAATATCCAGAGGACATCAGTGCTTACCCATGGCCATTCAGGAAGAAAATATTAGAACTTGTATTAATATTTATGTTTATCTCATCCTTTTAAAATTTGTTTCATTATATTACAGTACATACAAAATAGTTGGTACAGAAGTATACACATATAATTCACACATATATATTGGTGGTACATGCTCAAAAATTTTCTTACTGATAGAAGCTTGCAACCGAGCCAGAGTATCAACCTCTGGGACAACAACTTCCAGATGAGTAAGCGAGGAGTGGTCTCTGCAAACAGCTGTTCTGAGCTTCCATTATTAATCAGAGAGTGGTTGAGAAGAGAACCCAGAGGTTTTATCCCATGACTTCATCACAACCCTGGAATAACAGGGAGGCAAGGAACGCAGCACAGAGCAGAGCAAGCCTGAATGCTCTGCCTTGAGCCCCGGAATTGTCACCCACTCATATTCCATCTTCGCCAAGGCTGGTAGGAGGATGGGATTTCTCCCAGCAGGAAGAAGGGAAGCTGGGGGAATAAAAAATACCACCAATCCACTAGTTGTCCACACCTAAATCCCAACTATGGCATCAGCAGAGAGAGAGAGTAGTCTGCTGAGCTATAATTAAAAACCCCCCTTTCTCAGGCAGAAAGAAGAAATGCTAGAGTAGGAGAAACACAGAGCAGGTGATGGTTACACCTGCAGACAGTTCTGCTGACAGCAACAGAAGCAGCCGGGACTGCCAGAGAGGAGCTCTAAGCTGGGAACTCGGGGAGGGAGGGGGAAGACAGGGCCACCCGCTTGCTTTTCTGCCCTGCCCTCCAAAGCCAGAGCTTAGCCCAGGCCTAAAAAAAGCCCTTCAGTGCTGTCTTCCACAAAACCACGTGATCCCCTAAGCATATGTGCATGCGGACCAGAGAAAGGGTAGCACAGAAGGGGCAGTCACAAACCAAACCATTTCCATGCCCTTGAAAAGTTTGAAAGATTGGTAGATGGATAAGGCCTAGCTGTTAGCCCTCAACTGGGCCTACAGTCACAGAATCCCATGACCATAGAATGTGAGAGCCAGCAAAAGCCTTCGACAGTCATTCATTTGTTCCATTCACCCATGTAACAAATATTTATTAAGTACGTATCATGTGCCAGGCACTGTGCTAAGTGTTGGGTGCACACTAAATAAAACAAAGGTGGACCCTGCTCTCATGCAGTGGGGGAGACAGAAAACAACCAAGTCAACAAATAAATACAATTCTAGCACGTGACTAGTGCTAAGATGGAAAATAGGCCAGGGTGGTGGTGCAAGTGGGGCGGAGAAACCCCAATGGGACAGGGGATAAGAGGTGGCCCCTCTGAGATGAAACAGCTTCCAGATGAGGAAACTGAGGCTGACGGAGGTCTGGGTGACAAGTCACTGACAGAGAGGGTGGTCTTCCTTTCCACCCGGGCTGTGAACATTCTTCCTGCGATCTGAGCAACAAGAACATCTGGGACCCTAGTGAAGTCATTGACAAAGGGACACCACCACTGCAGCATTTGATCACAGTGAGCCTCTCCTGAGTCGGGGCCCTCTTCCTACTCAGCTGGGCCCACGAACCACACCCAGTGGCAGTGGCTGCCTGCAGGTGGGCCAGGAAGCCCCTACACACAGGCTGCCACTCGAGGCTCCTCACCCCACCCTCAAGGCAGCTGTCACTCGCTGGGAAAGCGAGGACCACAGCGTCCGTGGCTGGCTTCCCCTGGCAACTAAGACGTCAAACGTGACCTCTCATGGACTGGCACGTGGCTTACCTTAGTAAGTTCTCAAACCTCCCAGTCACCTTCCACGCACCTTACAGGCCAAGCCCAAGCCTACCATTTGCCGACAGTGACAAAAGTTACAGCACTTATTGAGCGCTGACTATGTGCCAGACATAGGGCTAAACGCCTTTCCTATTTTATCTCACTTTGCTCCCCACAACCTCCACAAAGTAGGTATAATTATCTTCAGTTTTCAGGAAGGAAACACATCAGGGAGGACGAAATGATTTTGCAAAAGCACCACAGCCAGTAACGGGTAGAGCCAGAATTTAAACGAAGGTCTTTTGGTTTCCAAAGCCTCAGAGGTCAGTAATGAAGCCATTACTGAATCTCGCCCTTGCCACCAACACCATATCATAGGGTCAGAGAGTCTCTTCTTCTCCCATTGTCTATTGAGTGCCTTCTGTACGCAAGGCACAGCACTGGATGGTCAGTACCAGAGAAGTGAGAAGTGACATCTAATCGGAGGAAGGACTCAGTCTCTGCTCACCAGCCTCAAAACTTCTGCCATGAGAACCCCCTGGGGAGAGAACTCTTGTCAACAGACAGCTAAACACTCAGGGGCATCTGTGCCTGTGTGTGTCTGTGTGACAGACAGAGAGAGAATCCACATCAACTGCCTACCACCTCTGCCCCCTCCCTTCTCTTTGACATCCATTGAGCCCTCTTGCTACCTTCTTTCTTCTTCCTTCTCTCCTCACTTCATTTACCCCATCTTTCCTTTCTTACTGCTGTTTTTCTGCACACCAAAAAAAAAAAAAAATGCCGTTAAATCTATATTCCCCCCACCTCTCTCTCTCTCTTTCTCTCATATGCCTGCCAGCTTTCAAATTTAACTCTGATCCTAGAGGCTGGAATCTCTTCCTCCTCCAGGAATCCTCCTCCCCTCTGCTAGCCACAGGGGCCAGGGCAGGGCACACTCGGCAAGGAGCCGCCACAGCACAGTCCCGCCAGGTACAGGGGACACATTAGGGAAAAGCATCCCATACCTGGTTCATGCTCAAGCAGCTTATCCCAATGAGTGGACACAAGGCGTAAACACACTAAGTCAGCACCCCCAAACACCTCACTCTTAGGTCCCTATCAACACCCCCAAAGACACACCCAGATAGACTACACGTTTCTCTACCTCAACTTTCTCTAGGAACCTCCAAGTTCTTTACCGACTGAAAGAATTTATCATGAAAAAGGAAAACAATGATCCCTGGCAGGTTATGAAGAAGGACCCAGAGAGCCCAGTCACCTTCCTGGGAGGCACCCGTGACTCGACCTCCCAGTCAACACCCACCCGGCTGCACCCCCTCAGCCTTTGCCTTCAGCCTCTTGCAACAGATCACTGTGTCTCCCTCTCAGGCACCTGTCACCTGGCAGGGACCTACAATACCTCCAAACATGGGAGCCAACCCACATGACCCCAAACCTAATCTCCAGGGCTGCTCTGCCACCTACTTGGCACGTAGAAAGGTCAGCTTCTTCCTCAGGGAGGAGACGCGGTAGTGACAAGCCTGCTTTATCGCCGTGCTGCACGAGATGGTCTCGGAGTGCAGATTCTGCACCATGCTGGGCTCAGGGGAGGGCCAGCCACATGGCAGCTGGGACCTCAGGGGCTAGGGGCTCGCTCTGCAGCTGCGTGGACTCGCTGCCT
Organism: Lepilemur ruficaudatus; assembly: GCA_963574885.1. Classification (NCBI taxonomy): domain Eukaryota; kingdom Metazoa; phylum Chordata; class Mammalia; order Primates; family Lepilemuridae; genus Lepilemur; species Lepilemur ruficaudatus. The sequence goes on from CAUYRT010077528.1 coordinate 50,232, forward strand.
CTGCAGCCACCCCAGCTGTCCACTCTGGGCTCCTGCACATAAGCTCTCCTCTCCCTGCCGTTCCATACAAAACTCGAGCAGGCGGAAGGCCCAGGATGGGCGAGCCCGGGGTTCTGTGTTACTGGGATCCCCTCTGCCTTCTGCCCAGGCCACAGCTCCAAACGGAGCCCTCCAGCATCATTCAACATCTGGCAGCACTCTGGGCACTTGGTGAGTTTCCTTTCCTCCTTTGTCCTCAGACAAGGAGGATGGAGCTGTACCTGCATGTGATGTCAGCTGCTGGCGCTGGCGGGAGGGGGAGAGACAGTAGGCGCTGCTCCCAGAGGGTTTGCAACTTGGCTCCTTCCTCATGGTGAGGGATCACCTGAGTGTCCGTGGGGCCATGGGGAATTCAGTGGCCAGGCAGGCAGATGGAGCTAGAGTGCTCTGGAAATATGCTCTTGGGGACAATTGCTGGGACAGAATAAGCAGACTTGAAAACACCTCTCCTTCTAATAGGAAACGATCTGTCCCAGTGGCTAGGCCTCGGTTGGAAGTGATGGGCCTACACTCTAGCCCGGCTTCAACTCCTGAAGCTTAGCCCATGACCTCAAATGCCAATACCTTGGTTTTTCCGTTTATTCATTCCTGAATTCCACAAGCAATTGCTGAGCACTTACTCTGTGCCGGACACAAGAGAGACAGATTCTGCCCTCCAGGGTCTCATCAGCTAGTGGGGAGACAGAGAAGTAAATCAAAGAGCACACACGACGGCAGGGGCTGCGACACAATTAATCACAGTCTTTGCCCATAAAATGGGTGTGATAAGACTCTCTCCCTGTCCCAACTGGCGCCACAGCACAATCCCGCCAGGTACAGGGGCCCCATTAGGGAAAAGCATCCCACACCTGGTTCACGCTCAAGCAGCTTATCCCAATGAGTGGACATAAGGTGTGAACACACTAAGTCAGCACCCCCAAACAAGAAATGAGGTGAGTTCTAGCAAGATATGAATGAATGTCTTTTAAGGTAGTTGGAGAAAAGGTGATTTTTTTAAAAATCCCCAAATTAATTATATCCAAACTTCATCCTATTCCCCTTCCACTTCCCTTGATCTTAGGAGACTATCTCCTATGCTATCACATAGAGAATAGATCCTGCTGCTACTAACCTCCTCGCCCTCCCACCAGGCCACCTATGAACTCATCTGCCTCCATATCCATTATTATCACCCTAATCCTTTCACCTGTGATCTGGATCTATCTTTCCTTGCCTCCTCTGAAAGCTTGCTTCCTTCCCTTTCTATGGGGGCACTGCCCGGATGAGCAAGGTGGAATCCTAGGACTCAACCATGAAGTCCTCCTTTTCCTCACACCCATGTGTATCCAATTCATCACCAAGTCCTGGACATTCATCTCCTAAGTATATCGTGAATTTATTTACTTTTTTTCACTGTCACCATCCTAAGTCCAAGATACCAATACCCTTGGCTTGGACTATGTAATAGCCTCCTGACACCTCAGCATCCCATCCAGAGCAGCCTCCACCCTTTCCCCACATTGCAATGTAAACAATCTTTTCATATGCAAAGCCGAGCCTGTCATCTCCCTTCCCAGAGACCTTCTTGGTTTCCTGATGCTCTAAAATAAAGCCCCTAGTCCTTGTCACCGCCAAACCAGCTCCTGCCTCATCTTGCCCATGTCATCTCATCTGTCTTACCTGGCTGCTTCCAATCATCCTGACCTTAGCCCAAGCACTGCACTCTTGCCCTCGCCCCTCTGGCCAGGTCCAATCTCTTTCATATACTTTTTCCTTTAATGCACATATCCAAGTTTGCATTTTCTCAACTGTGTTAATATTCTCTACTCAATAAGACCAGGAACCCTAATCCATAGTGCATAATTGATCAGTTTGTTGAATGAACAAATGAATGAATCAATTTATCCTCTTTGAAATTCTCAGCCTTGAGCTATCAATTTCTACCTCAGAGATTATAAAACAAGTGCTTATGTCTCTCCATATTAAAACAAAAATTCTCCCCAATCACTCCTGCCTTCTCCTCTAGGTATCATCCCTATTTCTTCTCTTCTCAGGAAAACTAGAATGAGATTGCCATGTTCAGTCTCTTCTCCCTCCCTTTGCAGACATCTTCTAAAACTGCTCCCTAGTTACTACCAGTGACCTCCAAATTGCCATTGCAGAGGACACTTGAGTCCTTATTTTACCTATTTCTACCTCTTTTGACTAGTCTTTCTTGCTCCTATAATCCTGTCTCCTAGTCATCCTGGCTTCAATGGGCAGGATGACTTTAAATTCTTCCTTCCTTTGTTTTCTATTTAAACTTTGCTAATCCTACGACTCTTGCCTCAACTGCATTCTCACAGCCTTGCTCTTACCAGTGCCAAACAAGTACTTTCAGTCCTGTCATCTGAGCGTTAGAGGTACAACCAGCTGCCTGGTGTATCTCTCCACTCGCACACTCTGTGGGCAGTTCACACTCTACTGTCCAAGTAAAACGCGCTAGCACCCCTGCTCTTCAAATCCTTCTTCTTTACCCAATATGCTAATAATAATAATAATAGCAATCACATATACACTGGCCACGAGAAAGGCACTATTTCTATTCTAATCATTATACACACACACAACACATCCAATCCTCTCAGCAACCTGTGAGATATGAACTATCATTATACCCATTGTATAGATGAGAAGAGTGAGGCAGAGAGGTGAAGTGACCTTCCCAGATCACAGAGCATGTGGTGGAACCACCATCATAGCCCAGGCAGACATTTAGCCTCTAGATGATGCTGCGTTTTTTTGCTGACCAGTGGAAACCTTAAGATTGACACTAGACAACCTGCCCAACCCAGAGATAAGTCCTGTCAAATCTACTTCCCAGATATCTTTGATTGGTTTCTCCTTTTCTGTTCTAACTACCATAATTCAGAAATACACTCACGTGGTTGGTCTCAGCTTAAATGTTTTCATGTCAGTAAGCCTTCCCTGCCACCCAACTTGGAGCAGACCCAAGCCTTGGCCTATTCAATCATGCTTTTTCATTTTCCTCATAGCATTTATTACCCCAGATGCTTGCTTATTTGTTTATTGTCTACCTGCCTTGCTAGAAAGCAAGCACCATAAGAGGAGACACTGGCCATCTTGTACATATAGCCATACCCTCAACACAGACAAGTAGCTAGCATGTAGTATGTGCTCAATAAATATATGTTAAGCAAGAGAATGAATGGGGAAACTATTACCACAGTTTCCTTCTTTGTCTACTTGTTTCCAGTCTTTGTCCCTAAAATCCATCTCCCTCAGTGGGACCAATGTGATTTTTCTCACAAGATCATCTGGGAGTGACCTGGTGCTACAGATGGATGTTTGTGCCCCCACACCCAAATGTGTATGTTGACCTCCTAACCTCCAATGCAATGGTATAAAGAGGTGGGGCCTTTGGGAGGTGCTTAGGTTATGAGAGCAGAGCCCTCATGAATGGCATCAGTGCCCCTGTAAGGGGCTGGAGAGGCCAGAGTTCTCCTTTTTGCCGTGTGAGCACACAGCGAGAAGAAGACAGCCCATCTATGAAGAAAACAGGCCTTCACCAGACCCCAAATCTGCCTGCACCTTGATCTTAGACTTCTCAGCCTCCAGAACGGAGAGAAATAAATTTCTGTTGTGTATAAGATACCCAATCCCCCAGTCCGTGGCATTCAGTTACAGCAGCCCAAAGACACCCAGGTACCCCCTTTCTCAACATCTCCCCGAGGTTTCCTATCAATAAAGAACACCCATGCCCTGTCACACAGCAGGAGATGGTACAATCAGGCCCCTGCCTACCTGTCCCAAAATCATTTCTGGCCACGTGCTAGCTCCCGCCCTCTTCTAGGACATGATGCGCAGCAACACTGAAGTATTTGTAGTTCCTAAACATGCCCAGCTTTCTCCCGCCTCCATCCTCATGTACATCTTGTTCCCTCGCCTGGGAATGCTGTCCATGTGACAGACTCCTACTCCTTTTGCAGCTCTCAGCTGAAGCACAGCCCCCTCTGTGGAGTTTTCTAGATATCCTCAGCCCAAGAAGAGTAGCTGTGTTACTCTTGGGCAAGTTTCTTCACTCCACTGAGCCTCAGTTTCCTAAACTCTAATATGCAGATAGTGGCATCTGCTTGATAGGGCTGTAGAGATGATTATATTTAAAAATGTATGTAAGAGTCATTGGACAGGGTTAGACACAATCAATAGCAATCAATTTATTTAGTTTTATTTCCTTACACATAATTTCATGTCAATTATTACATTGTGTTATACTTTTTTATTTGCAGCTCTCTCACTATAAGACAATAAGGTTCATGAGGGGAAATACCATGCTTTAACATATTTTTCGTTAGTGTCCATATATGACACTTGCAGGCATTTAATATTCTACCCCTTCTTTCTCTTTGCTTCTTCATGGACAGAAGCGTGTAGATCTGCTAAGAAACTGAGAGTAAAATCTCATCATAGACAAAATCATCAGAGTATGAGCAACTACAATTTATTAAGCACCTACTAAGTGCAGGGCACTTTACAGCTAATAAATGTTATCTCATTTATTCTTTACAAGAAAATGCAAGGGACAAGAAACTTATAAATGAGGAAACTTAAGGTTGTGTAAAGCTAAGTAAATTGCTTTTAAAAATGCACAATTATTAATATTAATAAGAAGAAACAAGGAAGGTACTCGAAACTGGCTCCATCTGACTCTAAGACATTCACTCTTTCCAATACAGCAGGACAATGCCCACCAGCAGCCAGGAGCCTCCATCACCTTGTGGCCTGGGCTCTAGCTGGCTCCCTTGTACCGGGCAGACATGTCCCACAGAGGTTTGTGCACACACACCTGCATGCAGGAATGGACATGTGATTGCACACAGATGACACAGCCCTGGACTGAGACTCAGCTTTCCAATCACTAAAAGGCCTCCTGGTCCATTGAGATCATGTTCTGTTGAAACTAACCTTGTGTACATAAAAGGTCCTTAGTAAAACAGCTCCTTTTTCTATAGTGCTGGCTTTGCTTAGCAGTTCCTACCATTAGGATTAATGTGCTAAATAAAAATCTGGAGACTTGAGAAACCCTAAAAGCTGGCCCAGTTCGGGCTAAATCTGGGAACTAGTATTTTTTGAGTTTGACCCTGGTTTCACTTTGAAGCATGAAAATGAATTAATGTCTTATATTCCATTACACATACACACACACACACACACACACACACACACACTTTAGGGAAGTTATTTTGTTTGCTTTCTACTGGTAACCTGGAAGGATCATTCCTATCTCTGAGACAATTCCCACTTCCCAATAAACAGACTATTCGCACAAAAATCAAACCTTTTCACTGATGCCACCCCTGCCAGGAAATAAGTGTCACTCAGCACCAACCTACTCTCTACCCCTGTCATGGTTCCAAAGGCTTTCCTTCAGGACAGAACACTGACATAAATAAGGAAAAATACCCCTCAGAAGTCCTCAGGTTTGAACACCATATTGAGGCATCTCACCCATTACTGTATGTAGTAGAGAAACTATGCTGTCTCCAAATATTGTATCTATTCTAAACCTTATACAAAGACAAGAAAAAGAAAAATCAATGTTTTATTAAATCAGTTGAAAGTGCATCTTATATTGAAGGATTATAATTTTGATCTTTAAAACAGAAGAAATCAATATTAATATTTTTTGCCTGCTCTATGAAACAACCTTTCATTGCATAATTGACCACATGGTTTGGGGAATTAGAAGCAGCCACAGAAAAGGGGCCATTTTACCCACTTCATGCTTGGCCATTTTCTGTCGGAGTAAATAATACCTACTCCACCTGCCTCCAAGTGGCATGGCAGAGTTAATGAGATGGTCACAGGAAGGCCTGGCCAGTGTAGGAAATGCCACCATTAGCAGCACGGTACACTGCTGTCCCTCAAACCGGCCCCAGCACAAGGAGACAGGACAGATCCCCACCAAGGGAGGGTGAAAATCTCCCCAGGACTCAGATCTCACCATGTGCCCCAGGCGGGGACATCACAGACCAACATCCTGAACACCCAGAGAGACTTTTAATTGGGTGGAAACACATTAGAGGAAGAATTAGGTGCAGAGTGTTAAGAGTTAGCGCTGAGCCGAGGCTGGGGGACTAACTCGGGCTCTGGGAACTTGTTCTCTCCAAGAGAAGGGCCCCACTGGCTAAGAAGAGAAGACGTCATTTGGGAAGGCCACGGTGAACACACAGCAGTTCAGAGGTGGGGGCAGGGGCCAAGGTCCCCAGGGACTGCCACGGAAGCATACTTCGGACCACAGTCTCTCCGTTCCTCATACTGCCCAAAGCGAGCTGATGCAAAACAACACCCACGTCCACCTCGAAAGAGCTTAAGAGACTAAGATTAGGCCAGATGGGGAGAAAGGACCAGGGAGGAAATCTAGTGGGTTTTTCTGGGCAGAGGTTTAGATGGGAGAACCTTTGTAACATTTCATTTGGTTGGAGAAGTGAGCGGTCAGAGAAGGAGCTAGAATATGATTATATCAAGGTAGTGTCCCAAATATCAAACAAAAGGCAGAGCTTTCTCTAGTGAGCAACCAGCCATGTCCTTGGGAAAAGTGTATTAGGGAATATACAATTCAGCACTTACTCATCTCTTCCAGGATTGCCCCAAGCAGCAGAGATAACATAAAGTGAGTTGAGAGGTTGTCAATCACAGAACTGATAGAAGAGCAAACAGAGACAGCACGATCAGAAAGGCCCCGTATACTTCTAGAGAAGTTTGGTGCACAAGCCCAGGGAAGGGAGTTGTGCCAGAGACCTCTGTGGCCCCTTCCAATTTTGAGAGTATGATTATTAAAATACAAAAAGCCTTGCAAGGAGACTATAGGCTTCTCTAGGGACTGTGGGAACTGCCATCAGAGCATAACTGATCAAGCATCTTAACAAGAATGATTAGTCTTTGCCCCTTCGGGGCCCCCTGTCTCCATACACACTTAGTCTAAATTGAGCTGAACTGTTAATTTTGGTTAATAATGGGCACAAAACAGAACTAGGGCAGAACTCACAAGGTTTCATAATCTAAAGAAATAATGATTAGAGGTTCCCTCCTCTCACCTAGGACAGAATCCCTTTTAACGTGTCACCTAGCATTTGTTTGAACACTTCTACGGAGGGCATAGTTCATTACAGTCGTCCCCTTTTATCTGCCGTTTCACTCCCACGGTTTCAGGTACCCACAGTCAACTGTGTTCAGAAAATATTAAATATAAAAATTCCAGAAATAAACAATTCATAAGTTTTAAATTGCATGCTATTTTGAGTAGTGTGATGAATCGTCCCTTTGTCCGGCACATCCACACTGCACACCCTCCCCACCTGTCAATCACCGAGTAGCATCTTGGTTATCAAGTAGAAAAAAACATGGTGTATATAGTTCAGTACTATCCTCAGCTTCAGGTAATCACTGGGGGTGTTGGGACGTACCCCCCGTGGGCAAGGAAGGGCTGCTGCACTTTGCAAGGCCCATTCCATGGCAGTACAGCTCTAATCACAGAAAAGCCCTGCCTTATCCTGAGCTACAATCCTTCTCGCTAAAACTTCTACCCCTCTGGTTCCCTTTCTTCAGCTTTCAGATATTTAAAAAGTGCTGTCATACTCACTTAAATCTCCTCTTTTCCAGGCTCTCCTTCAACCAACCCTGAAATCATATAGTTATCATACTGGCTATTCTTTTCTGGTCTCTAACGTATCAATGGCCTGAAAAAGGGGAAAAATATTTTCTGTCTCTCTAAAACCTCCCCGACTCTTTTCGGAAATTAAAGCCTGCATCCCCGCCTCAGGCCAGTGGTTGGAGGGGCAGGAGAGTGTTCTTTGTTCTTTGTACCACAGGAGATGGCTCAAGGGAATTGTCCAGGCAGTGGTCATGACAGTGTCTTGGCCAAAGATAGGATGAATCATAACCAACAACTGTAGCGTAACAGCAATAGCCTGTCGCTGAAAACCTCCCCTTTAAAAGCTCGGCATTTCTGCTCAGAGACAGGACATGGGTACTTTAAGATGGGAGTCTGCCAACCTCCTCATTTGCTGCCAAATTAATAAACCTTCCTCCTCCTCAAACCATTTGTCCTCATTCTTCCAATGCAACCTTGGGGACAAGTCCTGAACTTTAGCTAACACCAATACCTATTTTCAAAGAACTGGACATAACATGCCAGATATGGTGAAACCAGTACAGACTACAGTGAGACCAGTACAGACTACAGTGAGACCACCTTTATTTGTTAAAATCCATGCACCATGCTTTAATTAATGAATTCAAAACTTTCAAAGGTAGCTGTGTCATATTGGCTCATATTTGGCTGGCAAATAAAACCCTCACATTCTTTTTCATATGAAATCCTATCAAATTACATTCTCTATGGCAACCCTACACTTAAAAAATGAATTTTTTCTTTTTGTTGTTGGTTTTTTGTTTGTTTATTTGTTTTGTTTCTTTTTTTGCTTTTTTGAGACAGGGTCTTACTCTGTTGCCCACGCTAGAATGCCATGGCATCATCATAGCCCACTGCAACTTCAAACTCCTGGGTTCAAGCAATCCTCCTGCCTCAGCCTCCAGAGTAGCTAGGACTACAGGCGAGTGCCACCAAGCCAGGCTACATTTTTCTATTTTTTGTAGAGACAGGGTTTTGCTCTTGCTCAGGCTGGTCTTGAACTCCTGGCCTCAAGCAATCCTCCCATCTCGGCCTCCCAAAATGTTAGGATTACAGGTGTGAGCCACCATGCCTGGCTTATTTTCTAATATAAATATATAACATCACTGCTTCTTTAAAAAAAAAAAAAATCACCTTGGTTTCCATCCATTGTTCTATTTGAAATAATATAATCTTGATTCTATCACCCTTGGTGTTCTCTATTCCCTCTCAGCTGAGGGTCCACCACATGTTTGACATTATGTGGGAAAAACACCTTCTGCTTTTTTCACCCATTTTGTAAACAGAGCTAGACCAAAAGCAGAGGCCAACTAAGACCTCCTTTTAGTTCACATCAGTACAGTCAACCTGCAGGCAAAGAAGGTCAACTTGCTACAACAAACCTACCTCTTATGAACTAAAATAAAATCTTAAGCCCCCCTCCCACACCAGCTGACTGGATCAACACCCTCTTGGCCAAGGGGATATCCTAAAACTAAGATGGCCATGAGAAGGGAGGTCAGACACACCTCATCATGCCCCCTCCCTTCTTGTAGATATCCTTAGTAGTTGATTAAGAGGCCTAAGGCTATACAAGAGAAACCTCCAGGTCCTCAATTTACATAACAAATCACTGAGTCTGCGTATATGGCTGGAGGCTTGTCTCTGATGAATAGATTTCCTTATCTTAACTTAAAACGTTCCAAGCCTTTAGACAAAGCTTCACATCTATAACCAATTACAAATCAAAGAGTCTTTTAACCCACCTATAACCGGTAAGCACCCCCTGCTTTGAGACATCCCACTTTTTCAGGCCAAACCACTGTATGCCTTCCATGTATTGATTTAAGATTTTACATGTAATTCCTGACTCCTTGAAATGTATAAAGCCAAAATGTAACCCAACCACAGCCAGTCCACTTGCTCAAGGCTTTCTGGGCATGGATCTGAGCCATGGTCCTCAAATTTGGCTCAGAATAAACCTCTTTAAATTATCATACAGAATTTTGCTTCTTTCCCATTGACATTCTCCGTCTGCCACTCACAGGCAACGTGCTAAGCTGATGCCGGCTGGCTAGTTCTAGCTCAAATCCTCAGCCTAACATTGAAGAGCCTCCATATTCTCCTCACATCCTACACATCCAACCTCACTCTTCATTAACCTCTAACACATTCGATACGTTCCACTCTCTGCTGCCACCCCATGCGCCACACGCTGTCCTGGGCCATGCGGCTTCCTCAGGCACAACAAACCCTTTTGCTCCTGATCCACACACTGTACCCAACCTACCCAACCTACATCCTAAGCCCATCACAAAGTCTTCCCAACAGGTTTGGTTTGCCACATGTTGACTTCTCCCCTTGCCGAACACCAATCTGCCCCTGTAAGTGGCTTCCTTTCCCGTATCTTCCCTTTCTAATCCGCCTTCCAGCAGCACAAAGTCTGAGGTCCTCCCATTCGTCTCCAGTTTTCCACAGTCCTCACACAGGGTAGAAGCACAGTCGTACTCCAGCATTTCCCCCCAGCCCGTGTCCTCTGCTCCCACCCTCCCTGCCCTCATTTGACCTCACCCTTCTTCCCGCGCTCGAGGACTCAGGAACCTGCTGGAGTCATCGTCGTGGCTGCTCTGCTGGCTGCTCTGCTGGCTGCTGAGGAAAGACACAGGATATGAACCGTTAATGTTCAGCTTCTTTCTCAACCCTGGGGGAAGTCATTCAGGCTGCAGACTTCAACTACACAAAGAAATGGGGTTACAAAATTTTAAAGACACAAGTTCCTTCAAGTAAGTTCAGCATAGAGTACACTGTCAGACAACGGCTGTCAGAACTGACACAAACCTGGTGTGAACCCCACCCACCACACCTCGGACTGCTGCCAAAACAGGAGACCAAAACAGGAGGGCAAGACCTTCGCCTGTTACCATGCTCTCCCCCAGCTATACTTCAAAGAGCAAATGCTTCCTCTACCAGTCCTTGTAATCTCTAGGACATAATCCCTTTCTGCCTCAACTCACTGGAGACTCTCAAAGAGCTGGTGTGGCTGGGAAGAGAGGGCTGAGGAAGGTGTGAGAGGAGGGGTAATTGCAGTGGGGCCTAAGACTTGGGGTCAGGTGTCACCTGGTCTGCTTCTCTGCCTCCAGGGAGAAGGTGAAGGGAAGGATAAAAGGAGGAATGAAGGAGGAATCCCTCTACTCCCAAAGCCCTGGAGGCAAGATGAGGACAAAGCTTCAGTTCATAGAGTTCTTTAAAGAGAACCCTGGTGGGATGTGGAATACAACTGCCTTTCCTCTTACTCCAGAGAAAGAAAAGCTGTTCGGACACCTCGTAACAGTAACTGCTCATATGGCTGATGAACAAATAATTTTTATTTATTAATAATTACTAGCTTCTCCAGGCATCTGCTCAGGAGTCCGAAAACTACAGCCCCCGGGCCAAATCTAGAGGCATATGTTTTTGTACAGCCCCATGGGCTGAGAACTGTCATTGCATTTTTAAATGGCTGAGAGAAAGAAATCCAAAAAAGAATATTTCATGAAAGGTGGAAATGACATGAAATTCAATTTTCAGTGACCATCAATGAAGTTTTATTGGAACACAGCCATAGCCATCATTGACACGTTATCTTTGGCTATTTTGCTGCTGCAATATCAGAGCAGAGTAGTTAAGGCTGAGTCGAGTAAGTTTAGTAGTGGCACCATTAGGCCCACAAAGCCTACAATATTCACCACCTGGCCCTTTATAGAAAAAGGCAGCCGACCCCTGCTATACATAACTTCTATTAATAATAAATTCCTATTGCCATAAACATCACCATAAACAAGGCTACAGCACAACCAAAATCGTTTCTTTCTTCTGGTGGATTATCCACTGCAATAAGGTGCATTGATCTCTATAAAGTATATTCTTCAGCCTAGACGCCCAGTAGACTGCAGACTCTGAGCAATCTCGTACAGTAAGTGCTTGCTCCAGTGGCTCTGCAAATAACCAAAGAAGCATGTGATTTTTGTGCGTGTGTGATTCCAGTTATAACCATGCTCTTATGTTCTATTCTTCCAGCAAGAAATAAGTGACCTTAGAAGCAATTTACATCAAATTTTCAAATACGCACACAAGAAACCACATACACACACGCACTAGAGACCAGAACAGCACCAGACAGAAAGCCTCCAGCTGTTTGGCACTGGCAGAACTGTGGACACAATCCCTTTCTCTTTCCTTTCCTCTACACAAAGCACATTTTTATGGCTGCTTCACGATGAAGTGGCTGCTCACCATTTTCACTGTGCTAGCTCTGATGGACTTGCTCATTAAAAACTCCTCACAACAAAATTTGCTATAATGTAGTCGACCCACGGGATTTCCTACTTGGGACTGACCTGTTGTATGCATCAAGCACCCTCTTACAGATGACTGGAACTCAAACTCCAAAGCAGACACAGCTCCAGAGGCAAGCACCAAGAAGGGATGTACCAGTCTACACCACGGGCAGCACACGTGAGAAGCAGAGGAGGTATCTAGCAGGATTTCAGAAAAATAATTCTGAGATGATATTAGCAAGTTATCCCACTAGATGGCACTGTTGACTTCCAAACCAGAACCACAGCCTGGCAAACCAATCAGGAGCGTCAGGACCCCAGACACAGGGCCAACCTTCTGGCGCCCCCTTTTGGCCCTTCTTCCCATGGCTTAGAAAACAGCGGAAACGAAAGCAACAGCGGATCACCTTCAAACTGTTTGTCGGTTCTAAATAAGAAATACCAAACTGCATGCATTCAACAAGTATTTATATAACACTCTCTGTGCACATACGCCAACAAGAGGCAGCATCAAGACACTGGTGAAGAGTCTATACTCCCGCATGCTGCCTGGGATGGACCGCATCCAAGCTCCTCCACCTCCTAGTTAGTTGCATGACCCTGAGCAATTTATTTAATGTCACTTTCCTTACCTACAAAATGGAGACAGATGTTAACGATAGTTCTTACCTTGTAAAGCTGGTGTGAAGTTTAAAGAATGAACTTTTTTTGCTTGCACAGGTTACACTATTGAAAAATTGAGATTGTATAAACCTGGTCAAAAGCTGTAAGATATCAACCTCTCGTAGATGTCAAATTAAATTTTTAAAATAAAAAAAATAAAGAATGAACATATGTGATGTATGGAGAACAGAACCTGGCACACATTAAGGGCTGTATCAATGCTAGCTGTCATTATCACAGGCAAGACATCATTTTGTGGGTTATGGGGAAACAAAAAACATGACTCAGATAAGCATCCAACTCTCAAAGTGCTTCCAATCTGGAAAGTAAGGGTCAATATACACAACTACATCTCAATGTAGAAAATGATAACTTTCACAAGTACATAGTAAACACTATGGGAATAGAGAACAAAGGAAGGTCACGTCCTTCTGGGGCCAGTAAGAGAAAATTGTCTTGAAACACGATTTTTGAGCTGACACTTAAAATTGGGTAGATTCAGGACAAGCAAAAATGAGAAGAAAGGCATTCTAGTTCAGTTCTGTTTACCACTTTACACGTACCCAGCACTGTGCTAAGAGATGGGGGTATAAGGATGATCATGAAACAGTTTCTCTAGCAAAGAGCCCCCAGTCTAGCACACACAAGTATTCACTGTGCACTGCGATGCAGCAACTGCAGGAAGATGGATAAGGTGCAGACGGTGGACACCTGTCTCGCAGTTTCAGGGAACACATCAGAGAGGTGAACACTGAGCTGGAAGGACTGTAGATAAATCCATGGTGGCAACAGCATAGTGTATATAGGATCTTTTCTCCTCCAGTGCCCCCACGGGAGGCCTAGTTCTCCTCTCACTTTCTGAACTTATTTTTCAACAGTCTTAAATAAGTTAAACAGATGCCAACCACTCCTCTACTCAGTCCCATGAAATAATATTGTTAAGCAGCAATTCCAGAGATTCAACATTGCCTCACATTCTCATGTGCACCCTTTCAGTTCTTCTCTCACATGAGCTTTTTCAAATGATACAAGACACCTGGACTCTGAGCAACTCATACTGCTAGCTAAATAAATCTGCCAGTCTTCCACTGGCGTACTAGGGTGTTTTTAAAGGAGTATGGAAGGCTGCAAGCTCAGGGACCACATCCCCATCCACTCCACACCTTTGTGGGCCTTGGTGGGTTCAGTCTGGGCTTAAGGGAGTTGAAAAGAACTTGGAGAAAGTCCAGCAGAGGGCACTAACAGACGAAATGTCTGTTAGAAAGCCTGAAAAAGAAACTCTAAATAAGGATTCGAAATGACTTTGCCTGGGCACCAGACAACTGAAAGATGGCTTAACACTGCAAGGAAGGGAATTTGTATAAAGGAACAAACAGCTAGACAACGCACTAGGAGCCCTCCTGGTGTAAATTCAAGCTTCAGATAAAAATCACTGTATAAATTAAATGTTGGAACACTAGACCATGTTACTAAATACGGTGGGGAAGCTCTTCCTAAAATTCTGGAATATTCCTGAGAGAAACAGCTGAAGCAGAATGCTGGTTTTGTTCTCCACCAGCAAGCCAGTGCAGGAGCTTATCCTAGAAGGTCACATTAATACCAGCTACACTGGGAAGGGCGGGGGAAAATCCATGGTAATGTGAGTCAAAGCACGCTCCAGAAGGCAGAAATTCACTAGGCTGTGACCAGGAAGCTCCTCAATGCAGGCTGGGCAAATTCTCATAATTCCAGTGACCTCCCTTCCTCCTTCCCCCTACTCAGAACATGTGCAAAAGTACAAGCTAAACCCATAAGCCACCAGGAAGTGTCGTTCTGCCCTCTGGAAGGCACAGCTTTACTGCTAGAAAGGCAGAATGCAGCCCCCTTTCTGAGCAGGTGCATCCTAAGTAGAAACACCTCTTTCTCTTCTAGACAACACTAAAGCTGTCATAGCCTCCTAAGCCCAGAAAGGGTTTTGAGAGATTCAGGTGGTCCCAAGCAGTCAGGGCTGTGTGACAGCTGTAATTTAGTATTTCCACAGCCTAATGGAAACTGTACGTTTACCCATACCAAAGCTTCGTAGACTAACATATCAAATTTCTTTGCTTTTGGCTGCAATTGCAGCCATCTAGCCTGTTAGCGCCAATTATCTCATGCTAATTAGAAGTTTCAAAAGGCTCCAAGTGGCAATTATGGATCTCTTTGACGAATGAAAATAGGGAAATAAATTATTTTAAGCAGCGATGTATTAGAAATAGCATAGAGACAGACAAACTTAGGTTTGCCCCTGGTTTTGTTTCTATTGGCCCTACAACCTTGACCAAGTCACTTACCGTCTCAGCCTACTTCTCGAAAAATAGGGACTTACTGTGATTACGCACAATCTAATCCTTAATTGATAGAACTTCATTGAGAAGTTGTGAATAATCCAATCAGAGTATATGAGTTCAAGATCTGGAGTCAGGAAGAGGCACGTTCTAGTCTTGACTCTGCCATAGCAGGGGGCGATGGGGCAAATTTTTTTTTTTTTTTTTTTTGAGACAGGGTCTCACTCAGTTACTCTGGCTAGAGTGCAGTGGCCTCATCATAGCTCACTGTAGCCTCAAATTCCTGGGCTCAAGTGATCCTCCCGCCTCATCCTCCCAAGTAGCTGGGACTATAGGCACGCACCATCACGTCCAGCTAATTTTTTATTTTTTTGTAGAGATGGATCTTACTCAGGCTGGTCTCAAACTCTTTGGCTTAAGCGATCCTCCCATCTCGGCCTCCCAGTGCTGGGATTAAAGGCATGAGCCACAATGCCGCCCAGCCTCCAAATTACTTAACTTTCGTTAAGTGTCAGATGTAGGTAACAACACATGCCTTAAAAGAGTGTAGTGAGGATTAGAAATGGTAGAAATCATCTGTAGAAAGTGTCAAGGGCAGTATCTGGCCCTTGGTAAGTGGCCCATAAATGGCAGATATCAACTGTACTTAATAATCACCGTTAGTTTGGCAGATAAATCTTTTGAAACATCCACTGCATGGGAGGAAGATAACAGAAGAGACCCTAAGCCTAAAAAGTAGGGCCACACCAACCCTGACAGAAGAGACAGCTGGGTTTTCATGCTGTGTTATTCCCACGTGTAAACAACGCTGGCATTTACAATTTCAGTTTGAGTAGGAAAGGTGTACGGGGGAAGAGAAAAGAAGTAGCAAAGAAACAGTGAAGAAAGGAGAATAGTTTCTGTTTGTCACCTGGCAAGCAGGTGTGGGACAATCTAAGAATAGAAAGTCAGTAAACAGATGTGATTGGGGTACTGCCAAGGACTGCCAACGCCGTACACAACATACCTCAGTATTCTCGAGTAATACTGAGAAAACGACACACTCCAGGTGAAAATTGAGAATTTGTCCACCAAGTTAGCAGGTTTGCTTCTGCTTAGTGGCTCCCGTGGGAACCTGCGACAAGGTGGCGAACCAGCCGGTCAAAGATTCGGGGATTCAAAATCCAGCTAAATATCTTCTTAACTCATTACAACTCACAGATACTCTTCTATTTAATAGTTCTTTCACCCCTAAACATGCCCACGTCTGTCTTTAAGAAAAAGCTCTCCCTCGATTCCTTTATTTTTCCTCCTCTTCATGGCCATTTTATTGAAAGAATATAGTACACGGTGATTGCCAAACTTCCATCAAAACAGTATCATAATAAACTCGAGAGCTTCACTATGCAGATGCCTTGGCCCCTCCTCAGATTTACTGAATCAGAGTCTGATTCTGTCCAGGAATGTGTATTTTTCAAAAGCTCCCCAATAATCCTTCAGGCAACCGGAATTGAGACCCACTGGGCTTTATACCTCATGCCTTATGCTCCTCACCATTGATTTCTCAATTGATTTATTGTCATCTGGACGCCATGCCCACCACACCTCTGTTTTATCACTGGGGACCTCGGTTACTGCCAAAGCCAATGACACTACTTAGATCCTGATCTTGCTTGAGTACCCAGGCAGGTCTGACGTTGGTGATTATTCCCATTCTTGAAACTCTACCCTTCTTGCCTAATACAACACCATTCACTCTTGCTTCTTGCAGTTTTTCCTACTTTCTCTTCCTTTTTTTTTTTTCAGGGAGTTTCATGAGCTCTTCTTCTGTTTGACCTCGAAATGTTCCCCTGGACTCATTCAGCCACTCATTTAATAAATTATTATATCAAGTATCAACTATGTACTAGACATTGCACTAGAATCTAGACACCAGGAATAGAGCAGTAAACAAAACAGATGAGGTCTCTGCTCTCAAAGAGTTTACATTCCATTGGGTCCCTTCTTCCTGCTTTATACCAGGGCAACCTAAGTTTTGTGGACCCCTGAAATTGCTATCAATATCATGTGTAATAGCATTATATATTCAGGAGACAGGCTTATAGCTTTCATCAGATTCTCAAATATACCTGTGACCTATAAGAGAAGTTAAAATCCGTTGCAGACCAGGCGCAGTGGCTCACAGCTGTAATACCAGCACTTTGGGAGTCCAAGGCAGGAGGATCACCTGAGGCCAGCAGTTGGAGACCAGCCTGAGCAACACAGCGAGATTCCTATCTCCACAAAAAATAAAAAAAATTAGCTAGGTGATCGCTTGAGCCCAGGAATTTGAAACTGTAGTGACCTATGATGATACCACTGCACTCTAGCCCAGGCAACAAAGTGAGACCCTATCTCAAACAATAAAGAAAAAAAAATCCACTGCAGCACATCATTCTGTTGTGATTTTATGCACACCCAAGGCTTCAATTATGATGGATATGCTGATAACTCCAAAAGACAGCTGAGCAGAGAGCTGAGCTGTCCAACACACATGTGGCTCTATATATTTAAATTAATTAAAAATTCAGTTCCTTGGTTACACTAGTTACTTTTCAAGTACTCAATATTTGTATGTGGCTAGTGGCTTCCAATGGACAGTACAGACAGAGGAAACTTTCATCCTTGCAGAAAGCTTTATTGGACAGGATTGGTGTAGAAGTTTCCAGATCAAACCCAGGATTTGAGTTCCAGCTCTGCCACTTGTTTTCTGAGTAACTCAGAGATTTCTTAAACCCTCTCTACAGTCCCATCCTCTTTCTTATCTGTCAAAACATAATTAATTCCACAGATGTGTTGTGAAGATTAAATGAGTTAATTAATAATATGCAGCACTCAACAGAAGGTTTGACAAATAAATAAGTACCCAACAAATGTCAATATACTTATTTTTATTATCATACATTTGCAGCAGTACTGAGCTCTCCTGAATGTCCAACAGGAATCTCCAGCTGAGCATGCCCACTACTGAATTCCCCATCTTTTTCTACTCTCCTTGCACTCTACTAGTAGATGCGTAAGAACTACTATGCACCCCCTCATGGATCTGACACCAAATCCTGTAGACTCCACTTCCTGACTGTCTCTCAATGCACCCATCCTCCCTCCACTCTGGTGGCCGCCGTCTCACACCAAGCTCTCATCACCCCTTGCCAGGGTGACTTAAACAGGCTCTTCCCTGCTCTTCCTGTTTCCAATCTGACACTGAAGCAATGATCTCACCGAAACGCAGATTTGATTGTGTCTCCTTCTGGCTTAAAATCCTTCATGTTTCCTATCATTCCAGGACAAACTCCTTATCTCAGCAGTAACAGCCTCCTACGCTGACTGCTGCCTCACTCCTCAGCTCACCTCTCACTCTCCCTCTCCACCGCAGCTGTACCACTTGCCTCGGCCTTTGAATTCGCCCCTCTCCCGGCCTGGCGTGGCCTTTTCTCTACTCTCCTCTTTGTCCCACTGGTTTCCATGGAGGAAGCAATACGGCCCGAGGGCGCTGGCTTTAGCCTGCCTGCATTCAAATCTTCACTCTTCCACCTCCACAGCTCAATTCCAACCTCTACAACGCGGGGGTGCTAACAGTATCTGTGCTATTGGGGCATTGTGAGAATTAAATAAATTAATACCCACAAAGTACTTAGGAAGGTATCTGGCACTGAGCAGACACTCAATATTACAGCTATTGTTACCCTTCAAAAGTAGTACCTTCTCAGGGAAATCCTCACTGATGACTCCCACCTGTGCTATGGTCCTATGTCACCCTGCACTACTCTCTATCGTAACAGTATCATAAAACCCCTCAGGATACAGTAATTAAAGATTCACTTCCCTATACCTTCTACCACATTATAAATCATTTGGAACCAAAGATCCTCTTTTGTCATTTTTTTCAATCCCCAGTGCCTAGCACATATTAGGTGTACAATTCATGCCTGATAAGTGAATGTGCAAATACCTGACCCTGTCCTCTCTTGCTGTACTTGTAAAGGTCTCCATGTCCACTGAGAACTCTCTGGTCAGCCCAAAAAGGCACCTTGCTGAGTACTAGCAAATCAGCACAGACTGCACAATCCCTCCTTGTCCACCAACACCCTCCAAACTCCTGTGTTGAAAATACTCTGCCGGGCCCTACTGGATGTGCAAGGCCCGGTGTGTGACCTCAAGGAGCCCACATTCAGTCTGCATTCCTGACATGTCACTCATCCGTCCAAGTTTCCACCGACTGTTTCAGGCATTGGCAGTAGGCTCTGGAGATACCAACTTGAATTAGATGCATGTGGACCTTCCAAATCAAGAAGCCACTGTAACAAAACCCACCAGTATCCTCCCGATACCAGCCCTCCTCTGCCCTACCCCTGTGCCAAACCTGTCGCCTAACTCTCAGTTATCCAACATTAGTGACGAAGCTGTGTCTCCCGTTTGACAGCACCTCCATCGGAAGGTGAGTGGGAAAGAATGTGGCTCCCCAATTAGACGGTACAGGTAAAGGCTAGTAGGAAAAAATGTTGAAACCCAAGCCTACGACTTTTTTGTTTGTTTCTTTCTTTCTGAATTGACTATGGATTTTAAATGTTCATGCCAATCCTTGGCTCTCACGAGTGCAGATAATTAAGCTCTGGCTAAGAAAAGAAATACGTTCTTTTTAATGTCTTGTTCTAAGATATTTTTCACTAAGGGGAATGGATCCCTCACCCACACTAAAATGCCAGGCCTCTCACCACATGTGATTAACATAATTATACTTACCCCACTATATTCTTCAAATGGCTCCTGAAAACGGGGCCAAGGGGAACCGGTGTCAGCTTCCACTGCTGAGCACGCCGCTCTCTTCCAGTTTGCCACATCCTACTGGCTTCCTTGGCCTCAATCACTACTTAGCTTCCCGGTGAAATCTTAGGTGCTCTTCAGAGGGTTAATACAAACTAACCAGGTCACTTCGCAGTAAACCTTTACTCAGGAAGTAATGTGGTCGACCGAGTTGCTTCCCAGAACTTGAAGTCTGTGAGGATTGGTCGAGACCCTGGGCAGTGGAGTCTCAAAGGCCAGGAGCCTCCCTGCACCCCCCCCACACACCCCCTCCTCCCCGCGCCCTCTCCCTGCATCCCCGTCCCCTCTCGCCTGTAGGAATCTCTCGCTTCCCAATTCATGGTGGACAAGGAAACCCAAGGCCAGCCAGAGCCATTGTATGCAGATAAACACAAAACTTTATTTTGGACAATCTGTTTGATCCTGGTCCCTTCGTCTAAACTCCTCAAAATGATGGGCCGGGTACGCAGATAGCCTATGCCTCTGTTCCCTGCAACATCCCCACTTCCTCACCTCAAACTGTACTCCAGCTATCATGTTTGGAAGATACCACAGACTAAACACTATCTGTCTCTAATGGACGTGTGTGTGTGCCTGTGCGTGTGCACACTTCTGATCAAAGACACATAACTACCATTCAGAACTCCAGGTCAGCATGCAACGATGTGCCTCGCCACAGTGGGTTGACAGAATTCAAGCCAAGCAAACTTAACATTTCAGGTTGTCTTGTTACAGAAAAATGCACATGCAGTTTCCTTTAGACTTCTGGAAATGTCAAAAACACCCAAAGGAATCCCTCCTCCCAGGAGCCATCGACTTAGGTGATCAATATACAAACTGCTCTTTGTCTGATCTCCTCTTGGCTTCTCTTCCCCTACCAACCTCTGAAAAGTTGTTTCCAGAGTTCTGTCCGTAGTCTCTTTCTCTTCTCATACTACACACTCTCCTCCAACAATCTCATCCAAATCCATGGCTTCGCCAAGAACCCACATGTTCACCCCCAAACCTGTGTCTCTAGCTCTGACTGTTCCACCAAGCGCCAACCCCTTTTGTCCAGCTGTTTACAGGAATATCACCAACAAAAACCCTTTCTCCCTAAGCTCTTCACGCAGCGTGAACAAACCTACCCCTCCCCCACCCTCACTTCTAACCAACTCATATCTGCCCTCCTTAGCTCAGTCACCTGCGTCACCATCCATCCACTTAGCTGTCCAAACAAGGAAAAGCAGAAACAGTTTCAGCAGTTCCCTTTCCACTCCCTACCTCCAGTCTGTCACTGAGTCACACTGCTCCTACCTCTGAAACACCTTTTATAACCATTCTTTCCTCTCTACCCCTAATGTCCCTCCCTGGTCTAGATCAGCACCACACTGGCTGCATAAGAATCACCTGGAAACTTTTTTTAAAAATAAGCTCCTATCCCCTAGCAGCTATTTCTGGGTTTTGATTCGGGGGTCTGGGGTGGAGCCTGAAGGATTTTTAACAAGCCTCTCAGGCTTGCAAACCAGTGAAGTCCTACTCTATTGAAATGGCCTTTTAACCATACTGATAAATATTTAACAACCGGATTGGGAGTGGGAGTACTCATTTGCATTTTTTGCCAACTTCTGTGGTGTAAACACTCCTACCATTTCTGCTATCACGGAAATGGGCAGCGGGGAGTGATGGGCACACTTGGCTTTTACAAGCCAATGCAAGCCGGCCCCAGCACACTAATGTGCCCAGAGCGCCACTTGTCATCTTCTAAACCAGCCCCAAACAAGTCTCTTCCCAACTTAAAATCCCTTGAAGTCTCCCCATAATGTCACAGAGTACAGTCCAATACAGTGCTCTGCCTGATACATAAGGCCTTACAACATCAAACCAACTTCCCCAGCAGAAAGTTCCACCTGAGCCCCTCCCGCTGCTTACACTGAACCGCTCACTTGTGCTCCCGGAATACACCATGCACCTTCATTCCTCCAAACTTGGTTCACCTTGTCCTTTCTGCTTTAAATGTCTCTTCTACATGATCCACATCTTCCACCCTGGCCAACTGAGACCCGCATCACACAGAAGCCTAGCTGTCTCTTCCCTCAGGCACATTCGAAGATTAATTCCTTGACTTTTTCCCCTGCTGACCCAGAGCTCTACTCCCTTTGAGCCACAGAGCCAAGGACAAATCCAACCCTGAGCAGTTACTACCAGGGATAATGATAGCTTTGTCTGTGCCTTGGAGAGAACCTATCAGCTACATCAAAGAATACCTACTTTAAGTGCAAACACTGGCTGCTTTTTTGAATTCGTTCAAGATATGACATACTAATATGTTGTATTTAATACTAAGAATAAACCTTCACATTTAAACAGTTCTTCCCAGTCTACAAAGTGTTTCCATGTATATTCCTCCATCCAATCTTTTCAACCTCGTAAGGTAGATAAGAAATATATATACTCTGATCCCCACTTTAAAGATGAAGAAAATAAGGCTTCAAGGAGATAAGTGACATGTTTAAGAGCAACCTGTTGGTAAGCTAAGAAATGAGGAGTTTTCTGTCCCTGTACTGTTTGTTCTTTCCTCTTGGGCACTTTATGGTGCTGGACCACAGCATCAGCCCGGAGCTGGGAAGGGGCGGGTGGCAGGAATGATGAGACTGAGACGGGTCTATCTCGGGCTGGGGCGGGAGGGCTGTGCAGAGCTGCAGTGTTCAGTGTGCTGCGGGTGTCCCTTGTCCCTGCTCTGCAGGAGCCAGCCCTCAGCCAGAAAGCAAGAACATCTGGGAAGTCCAACGCAGCACAAATCTTGAAACAAGAAGTGACAAGAGTCTACCCGGACCGGTTTGAGACAGTCTGTCAGATGATAGCACCTGCCACAGAGGTCACAGGGCTACAGGAGAAACCACAGAAATTAACAAGCTTTTTACCATACCCCCTCCCCAAAAAAAACACTACACCTAAGAGTAGAACTGTCTTAACGACAACCAACTAGTGAAAAAAAAACAGGCCAGCCACATAAGACAGAGCAGTGTGCCAAGAGACAGGACAGGATTTCCCAGAGCTGGAGCCAGGCCTGGAGAGACTCCTAGGAGGCCCGTGCAGGGTTGGCCTGCAGTCCCAGGGGGAGTCTTGGGAACTAGCAAGGCCGGCGCCCTCTTGTGTAGGCACAAGGGCAGGACTCACAAGGGCGAAGCCAGCTGCAGAACAGGAATGCTGGTGTTGTGAGGTTCACGAAATGGTCCTGGTGGTGATGCCAACTCGACTAAAGTCGAAGTAGCTTGATTTAGGAGTCGTCCCTAAGGACTGAGGCAGCCGATTCCTCAGAAACAACTACTAAACTCCTACAAGAACATTTTAGAGGAAGCCCAAGCAAAAGGAGCACTGGTCCACTTACATCTGATGGAAGACCAAACTCAACTAAGAACAAATGTGTTTTCAAGAATTTTTATGACGATGGCTTCCCAACTGCTAATTAACTGTGTTACCACCTGTTTCCCTCTAGTTAACAGAAGTCAAACCTCTTAAAAACTGAAAATACATGAGCCCTGAAAGGTCAAAGGTGGGGAAGATACAGAGAACCTTGGTTCTTCCTAGAGGGCCAAGGAGAAAAGTACCCAAGAAAAGGATAAGTTAATACATCTGGAAAGATGGACAGATTCTCAGGTCCTAAAGGACAAAGGAAACATGGGGGAGGTGTTCGCACAGAAACCCTACCACAGACAAATTGCTCCAGTGACCATGGCTGGGGCTCAAGGACAAACAGACTGCAAGCTGTGCTGTTTTCCAGAAAGAACCCTTTCAGCCTCCCTGCCCTACTCCCAACGCCACCCCCACCCCCGATCCAACTTCATTAGCCCTTAGCCCCAGGAAAAACTGGTTTACGGTAAAACTATTATCTTGTTTTTTCCAATTGGAAGAAATAAAAAGAGTCCTAACCAAGAACTCTGGTCATTTACCAACTCACAGAGGGCCTTCGGGGGCCTGGGAAGAAATCACAGCACTGACTGGACATGGAGTCATGATGTCTAGGGTAATAGCCTGATCTATCTCCACAATACCATTTTCCACACAGGAAAATCGCTTTTGGCAACTTTAGGATAAGGTACATACACCACGCACGGTCACTTTCATTAGCATGCAGACACCAGGTACTGGATAATTCAGAATACTGAACAAAAGAAAACAGAAGGTGCCTAATCCACAAATCATTTATTTTTGGTTTGAGAATTTTAATATCACACACGTACACACACCCAATCACCCTCCTGCCCTGTATCCAATTAACCTCTTCCAGTTCAGTTCTGAGATACACCCAAATGGACACGGATATAAAACAGATTTTGATGACCCACACGGTGAATAATTCATTCATTCAAAACACATTCAGAAAATAGAGAAAAGATGAGAGAGAGGCAAGCTTTGGGTGGGCCAGGCGCTCGCTAGAAGGTAACAGGCACAAAGGAGCTTAAGACCCAGCCCTGCCCTCCAGAATCTTAGTGTCTGCTTAGGGATAGCACCTAACGTTTAAAGATAATTATGAATAACCAGAAGTTCATATCGCAGGGAAAAGGGAATCTAACATGTATTGAATACCTACTATACACATTTTTCACCTACTATCTCACTTAAAAGTCAGCATTTGAGGAAAATGATATTCTTTTTTTTTATAATTCAATCTTTATTCTTTCCTCCTCTATTTCTTTGTATTAAGAATATAAGCTGGGCTCACACCTATAACCCAGCTACTCAGGAGGCTGAGGCGGGAGGATCACTTGAGCCCAGGAGTTTGAGGGTGTAGTGAGCTATGATTGTGCTATTGCACTACAGCCTGGGAACAGAGTAAGACCTTGTCTCTCCAAAAAAAAAAAAATCCCATTTTATGTACCCAAATACCCTAATCTGCCCTAATTCCAAAGGCTGATTATTGTAACTATCAATCATCTACGATGTGGTATCCTTTCTGGCTACACAGCCTCCCCTACAACAACCCCTTAAACATAAATATTATTGGAAATAAATGCTTTTCCAAACAGATGACCAGGCATGCAATTGTATCAGAGATGCCAAAACCCACATGTGTTGTCTGAAAACTCTGTTAACCCTGCTGTGTTAAAAGCATTAAGGTGACTGTCCCCACGCCACTTGGCTGAGGAGATCTGACTCTGAACTCGAGGGAAATCACGGGAGCACCAATCACGGGAAATCACGGGAGCACTAGTCCCAGAAAAACCTCCACTTCAATCACCATCATGACTGGAACTGCCCATTTGCGGACTCAAAACCTGAAAGCACCCACCTACCCATCCACAGCTTGCACGTGTGAGTGAGACATGTTCTCAGCACTCAGAATGCTCCCGTTCTCCTGGCTGTTCTGCTCATTACTCACAATGGGGAGCACGGTGAGCAGGAAAGACCCTGGCCTTTCACTGTGTCCTCATGTAGCATGTTCATCCTATAAATCAGAAAAGCGATTTGCTTCAAACTCTTCCTTACGTCCATTTTCTCCTCGGAGCAATTTACATGAGAAGGGAATTGGGAGGGCTGATTTTAGGTGTCAACTTGACTAGATTAAAGAGTTCCTGGGAACCTGGAAAAGCATTATTTTAGATGTGTCTGCGACGGTGTTTCCAGAGGACATTAACGTGTGAGTCTGAGTGGATGAGGTAGGGAAGATCTGCCCGCAGTGTGGGCAGGCCCCATTTAGCCTGCTGGGGACCTGGAGAGCAAAAACAGAGAGAAGGCAAACGTGTCCTTCTATCTGCTGGGGCTGGGATACTTCCTTCCTCTCCTGTCCTTGGACAATACTCCAGGCTCCCTGGCCTTTGGACTCCAGGACTATATCCACATCCTATTGGTTCTATCTCTCCAGAGAACCCTAATACAGTCATGAATGACATTGCGATGACCAGCCTCCGTTCCTGAGTTCAGCTAAGGGAGAGAGTCTTACTGGATGAGATAAGCTGATTTCTGTAATGCCCAGTTGCCCCAAGAGGGCAGATATCCACCTAAAATAGGCTTCGACTATTTTTGGTTTCATCATTCTTCTTCAAGTGCTGAAGTTACCACCTTCTCTGCCTTCCTTTCATGCCCCACTTCTGGAACTAGTAGTTTCCTCCAGCTGTGTCTGTTCTCTCTCTATACACCTCACTCCTTGCAGTCTAGCTCCGTCTCTACTGCCTGACACCCACTGTTCTCTTATCAAAGGTCACCAATGACTGATTTTTCCTATTCCAATTCTTTCTGACATTTCTACAGCATTTGCAATGACTCTTCCTTCTTGAGGAGAAAAAAAGTATTCCACCCTAGGCTTAATTTAGTACTTAATGCAATCACATCTCTCATTCAACAAGCATTTATGGAGCACCTACTACATGCCAGGCTCCATTTGAGGAAACAAAGATTTAAAAAGAGACTGAAGGATACATTCTGTCTTTAAGGAGTTTACTCTCTAGTGAAGAAAGAGACACCCCATTGAATGATGAGGTGATATAACAATTGCGTCATGGAGGGTGGGATGGGTGAAATGTATATGCAAAGGGTAGTGTCACACAAGAGAAAAAACACCTGGGGCCACATGGGAAAACAGACAGGGCTTCATAGAGGAGGACGCATTTGAGCAAACATTTAAAAGATGAGTAAAGGCCAGGCATGGTGGCTCACGCCTGTAATCCTAGCACTCTGGGAGGCTGAGGTGGGAGGATTGCTTGAGGTCAGGAGTTCCAGAGCAGCCTGAGCAAGAGCCAGACCCCGTCTCTACTAAAAATAGAAATTAGCTGGACAACTAAAAATATATAGAAGAAATTAGCCAGGCATGGTGGCACATGCCTGTAGTCCCAGCTACTCGGGAGGCTGAGGCAGGAGGATTGCTTGAGCCCAGGAGTTTGAGGTTGCTGCGAGCTAGGCTGACGTCACGGCACTCTAGCCTGGGCAACAGAGCGAGACTCTGTCTCAAAAAAATAAAAAAATAAAAGATAAGTAAAACTTTACTAGGCAAAGCACATTCCAAACACATTCCAAACACAAGCACATTCCAAGAGGGAGTGGCACATGCTTCAAGCTTCAAGGCCTAGATGCTTGAGGAGCTGTGCAGGTGCTGGAGGTGAAGGCTGGGTGAGAATGGCAAGAGATGAATGGGGACAAGTCTGCAAAGTCCACATTGTGAAGGGCCTTGTGAGTCTCAAGCAGGATTACATTTCATCCTGCAGGTGATGAGGAAGCACTGAAGAATTCTGAACAGGAAGCGATGTGTTTATTAGAAGAAATGAGAGGGCAAAGAGGCAGGCCTATACGGAAGCCCTCTCACCAGAGCGGAGTGATGACGGCTCAAGCAGAGGGAGTGGAGTGAGGAGGGAGAGAACCAGGAAGGGACAGATTTAGGAGATGCCTGACTGCAGGGGGTGGGAGAAATGAGGGCGAAACTCAGGGTATTCTGTCCCTTCTATTTGCTAGCTTTGGGGGCAGTCCAATCTTCTTCTTTGGTACCCTCACCACCTTATCACAGCTCAAAATAAATGTTAGGCAAGCAATAAATAGCTGATGACTAGTTAATTACTGCCATTGTCATCAATCAACAGTGGGATAAGTCTACAGCAAATCTTCAATGAGCCTTGTACCTTGGAATAAAAACGGGAGGACTACTAAAGAGGATAATGAAAAGATTTCGGGGAACTGCAGCTAGGTTTTATGTACCATACATACGCACTCGTCTTGGAGTCATGTATAAAGTGACACTCATTTATTAGAAATAAAAGTAATGTGGGAAATAGAGCACAAGCACAGGGAAGCAACAGCACCAGAGCCCGGCTCAGAAGTCTGGGTCCAGCTCTGGCTCTCATGAAGTCCACAGAACACAGAGCAAGTCATGACACCTTTCTGAGCCTTGGTTTGCTTCTCTGCAAAATGAACAGAATGTGCTAAACGATCACATTTGTGATCAGAATGTGCTGATCACATGTCTAGCCTTAAAAGTGCAAAGAAGCTGAGCTAAGAAATCTTCCAGTAAGCCAGTTTGAAAGCTGAGTGGAAAACACACAGATTGATGCTGATGGGCATAAAACACATCACAAAACTAGCCAGGTGCTGGCTATCCTGAGACAGGGAACTGAACCAGGAGGTCGGAGTGGCATTGGCAGGACAGTCGGGGAGAGAACGGCAACCTGAGAACAAATGTGGTTTAGAGACCCAGAAGGGCAATTAACAGGCACAGAGACACAGAAATGTGGCTTCCTGGTTCACTTCCTGCATCCTCTTTTTTGATCCCTGCTTCCTTTTATTATTCTTATTCTCTAATAGTTTATCATTTTATAATAGCCTATAATTTTATTAATAAAATCATAGACCAACATTGAACAGCAGGAAGGGGCCTAAAGGATGACTTCGTTAATTCTTTTTCAGAGCAGGAAACCAATGGCCAAAGAACTTGAGAGACACATGTAAAGTCACAGTGGTAATTAATAGCATGGCAGGCAAAAAATAAAACTCAAGTCTGATGACTCTCAGAGCTCTTCCCACACCATGCTGCCTTTGGGGTACAAGAATGTAAACTCCCAGAGGGTAGAGAATGTATCTTAAACTTTTTTTCTTAGCTCTTTGGTTTCATTTCTCATAACCAGGATAACTGCTACCAGTTGTAATAATAAGACCAAGCAAGGCCCCTTCTCTTGAGGACCTCAAATTCTGTGGTTTAGCAGTAGGGATGCAGAGATGGGAAACAGATCATAGACAAAGAGCAAATAAAAGATGATAATTTCAAAAGTAAAAAGTGCTATGAAGACAATAAAACTGGGGGGTGAAGAGGGGAGTCCCAAAAAAGCTAAAAAATATGTTAAGGTCGCACCAACAATAAGTAGCAGAGCCTAGACTTAGTCCTTGCAGATCGCTCGGGAGTCCGTGGCTTTGCCAACTACCCTGCACTGAGCGGCTGTCGCAGCAGGTTGCTTAACAAGTACAGAATGAATGACTGATTGAATGTGAATGCATGTCATCAGAAGGGTTCCCAGTGTATTCTTAATTTGGAAGGGAATTCAGAGGAAGAGTCTAGTGAAATCTGTTTTGATTTTATTTCATCCTCAGGAATCTCCAGCTAGTCATATGGAAACACAGATTACAGTTTAATCAGATGTTTTCCCCCTTCATTCTACGTCTCTACCTATTGGGAGAAAAATAGACATCAATGTTTGCTGTCCTACTTCCTTAAATATTAAACGAGGCTCTTACACATCTTACACATACTACATATTCTAACAATATTTGACATTGATGTTGATGGGCATAAAACAGATCACAAAACCAGTATAAGATTAAATGCTCGTAAAATATCATTCAGTTATAACAAGAAAAAGAGTTTTCCAAAACGTAAAAATTACACGTACCTAGTCCCAGAAATCAGTCTCATGAGAAATGAAACAAGCATTGCAGGGTACACATAAAACTAATCCTATTTTCACCTATGTCTCATATCTCTGTCTTAAAGGCTGTTTTCAAATCTTACCTTGGCTCTTTTTTTACAACCTCACACTTTCTTAAAAGTTCTCACTCTGCGTCTTCTCCCTAGCACCAAGAGCACCCTCTCCTGTAATTACATTCCATACCAAAGAATGTCACTCATCTCAAACTTGGAAGACAATCCTGCCCTCCATTCATTTAGTGCCCCCCGCAAAGCCTTATGGCAGTACTGCTTAAGCTATCACCAAAGATTCATAAAGCCACATTACAAGAAATTCAGCACCAGGAAAGAGATGCATAACACCTCCCTGGCTGGCTATTTGTCCCTCTCCTCCCTTAACCATGAGAAGGAGGGGATCAGATTCCAGAAGCACACCAGGAAATACTAAGGGACAATGCAGCCTGCCTTAGCTGATCACGCCACAGTCCTAACCACTCTCTGGACCACGGTCTTTTCCAGGTCTGCCTCAACCCCAAATGACTCAGCAAAGGTGCCTGACAATGAAAAACAACCGCAAGCCCCAGGGCCTGTCCTTTGGATAAGATAAGCTTAGCCCCAAAAGATACCAACGTGAAAATACCTACTTCTCTTAAATTTAAAGGGGAGGGGGGCAAAGGAAATAATCAGAAAGTGAGTACCTACTATGTATCAGGCTATTTGAGAGGTGCCCTGTCTTTATTATTTCATCTTCAAACCAGTCTACAAGGTAGGTATTATCCTGATCGCCTGCTTATATAAGAGGAACCTGATGATGCAAAGCAGCCTAAGGGAAGAAAACTTGTTCCGGGCTGGAATCTTACTCCATGGGAGCAGACTGGAAATTGCTACTGGCATAAAAGTCACAGGTAGCTGCTGGGAAGTCATCTACAGTGGCCTTGCTGGAGGTAGGGATAGGTGAGAAACAGTGTGGGCCTGGGCCATTATGGACAGTATTTTTTTGCAAAGATAAAGAGCCTTGGAAGAAATAGAAACACATTTCCATTTCTCAACAGTCCCTAATCCCTCTCAAATTCACAATCAGTAGCCACCTGTGACTCTAGATCCTCCATCACTCAGATCCAGTTGGGTTTACCTTGTCCTCACCTCTAATAAGGCAGATAAAGTCTATAAGTCTCCCTGAGGTGGATGGATTTGAATCCAATTATTGACATCAAGACAAGTATCATATTCAATAGGCAAAGTAAAATTTTTCCTGCTAAGAGTTTGAGTCACTATTCCATGATGAAAAAGCACCTAGTCTGCCCTAGGGAATATCCAGGTCTAAGAAATATACAGCTATATACAAACATACATATATACGTACATATATATTTATGTGTATTAAATATATACATATATGTATATTAAATATATACATACATTTATTTGAAAAGACTTATGTGTGTACATGTATATATTCTCCTGTACTTGTCCGCTTAACCTGGATGAGAGGTTTGGAGTTATCTGCACAGAGCCAGCCGTTTCTTATTACCTCTCTAAGGCTACTACTGAGTTGCTTAAGACTATAAATGTGAATCATTTCCACACCTGCCACCCAAAGAGGCCTTAAACTAGTAGTTAACTGGGGGGAAGAGGCTCTAGGACTCTAGATCCTCCATGACTATGGGGGACAAGTTCAGAAAAATGCACAGAAAATGACCCAAAAATATCTAAATTTTGAATCCTTTAGTTCAATGGTGCTTGCAAAACACAAAACAGAGCTTTTATTTCCCCTGTTCATTTTCTGCTGGAGAAACTAAAGCGAAGTTTGATGATCCTACATCTCGCAAAAAGGGAGACGGGAAGCAAAAGGCCCGCTTCTCCTTCCCCCATGGCCGGAATTCCCCAGTCAACAAAGCACCCTCTTTGCTGCTCTGTGACATGAATGAAGTAGCCCTATGTTGAGAGTAAATGGCTTCTGATTTCCTAACACAAAACGTCTACCCAACTCCACTTACTAAGGAAGGTCTTCTACTAGAGAGGACGTCCTTCACAACAAGACCTGGCGCACTCTGAGGATCACCAAACGTAACAGTTACTGCTGTCCTCTGCTTAGATGCACTTGTCACATTTTAAAATTTATGTTTATTTGTAATGATTTCTATTGACTGCCCAGTAGATGCTCAGTAAAATCTGCTGTTGAACAAATGAATGGATGAACAATAAATAAACTAGACTAAGTCCTTCAAGAGCAGACACCAGCCAAAGGTCAGTGCCAGCACACAGCAGCCAAGCAACAAGTGTTGGTGGAATTCAGACTCTCCTCCCTCTGGCAGCCAGAATGCATAATGCGTCCCTCCGAAAGAACGGGAAAGGGAACGGGGGAGGTAAAATCCAGTCAAAGCTTTTCACAGGAGCTGCTGCTTTCAAAGAGCGGAGGCATGCTGAAACAGCTAGTGATAATGTTTGGTTTTTATGTTCCATTTCCCGTGGATTTTAACTACCCACATTGTCAGCATGTATACATAGGCCTTGGTAGGATGTCATATATATACATGTACTGTACAATATGGAAAGAGGCCTAAACTAGAAGTGACATGACACAACCTCTTTTTGAATCTGGTTCCTATCATTACTTAGCTGTATGGATGTGGGCATGTTTCAGAATCTCGATTTCCTTAAGTGCCAGGTGGGCATACTCATTCTATCTGCCCGGTAGGATGCAGGAACAAATGAGGTAATGGGTTCTCATGCCACACACTTGTCATTGGAAGGCTTGGTGTGTACCAGGCACTGTGGGAAGGGCTGGGGCAGATATAAAGAATAATTATACTCTGTCCCTGCCTTCTCCGAGACCATGACCTGGTAAATCACTTTGAAAAGGATAAAGGGCTACCCGAACTAAGAGATTATGACAAATTGCTATTGCCCACATCGTTTTCATTTGTGTCCATGTGGGTGCCATTCCCTGCCACTCAGATGGCAGGCTCCCAACAGCAGCTATCTGTGTCCCCTCTGTCCTCTGCACTTTCCCCTTGGGAGCCCCGTTCACGGCTCCAACACTTTATGGCAGTTCAATAAATGGCATTCACCGGCTGCCTTGAGGGCTGTCACTACTAAATAATAAAGGGCCATTTCTATTGACAGCCCGTTGGCTCTTGGATTCCAGTAGGGCCAAGAGATTCCCACAAACACCAGGAGAACAACTGCTTTGGCATCTGACAGCTGCAGCGGGAGACCCAGCTTAATCCCATTATCCCTCAAGGTTTTAGACCGTGTCAGAGCAACAAATGTATCTGCATTCTGAAATGCCCACACCAAATCAAATTGAGTCCCACTAGCAATGGAAAGGGTATCAGCCTTCCACTTAGCCACCAGCTCCTACCCTCATTCCACATCTCTCCTCAAAGGAGGGTAGAAGACTCTACTTTTATAATTCCTGATCTCTGAATTTTAGAAAATGAACTAATTCCCTTTCAGTAATGTGTCCAAAAAACTTCCTTTTAAATAAATAGGGGCCAATGTTGCATCGATAATTTGCTGAATTTCTCTCTACCCCCACTAAAATGTAAGGTCTACTAGGGCAGAAACTATTTTTGTTTCTGGTGTCAGGAATATTACCTCGTATATAGCATGTGTTCAATAAACATTTGTTGGAATAATTAGGGGCAAAAATAAAGATGGAAGGAAGGGTGCATCTATTCCAAAATCCTTCTCCCATGCAGAAGGAACAACTGTTGTCCTGACCTGGAATCAGAAGATGAGAAAAAGTATTGTGTTACTATGGCAACCACAGCTCCAAAAATAAACACCCTTCAAAGCTGCCTTGGGTCTTTGGTAGGCAAAAACCTAACTGCTATTTGCAGACTATATACCAAAGCCCTGGGTCAATCATCAGACAAAACATTGCTCCCAGTGTGCTCTTGCTCTCTGGAGCCTCATTTTGGGAAAGGTCAGTACTCTCCACCTACCTATGCGAAGTGTGGCTCCTCTGACTAGAGACCACCCTCAGAAGAACAGCAGTCTCTGGGCACTTACGTGTGATGGGGCAGAGGCCCCCAACATTTTGGGTACCAGAGACCTGTTTCATGGAACACAGTTTTTCCATGGACTTGAGGCAGTTGGTGAGGTGGGAGGGGAGGGGACGGTTCCAGGATGATTCAAATGCATTAGGTCTATTGTGCAGTCAGACCTCTCTGCTAATGATGATCTGTATTTGCAGCCTCTCCCCAGTGCTAGTATCACCGCCTCAGCTCCACATCAGACCATCAGGCATTAGACTCTCATAAGGAGCACACAACCTAGATCCTCGCATGCGCAGTCTACGGTAGGGTTCTTGTTCCTACGAGAATCTAATGCTGCGGCTGATCTGACAGGAGGCGGAGCTTACGCGGTGATGAGAGCGATGGGGAGCTGCTGTAAATACAGATGAAGTTTCACTCACTTGCCCACCCACTTATCTCCTGCAGGCCGGCCCAGTTCCTAACAGGCCACAGACCCATGCTGGTCCTCAGTACAGGGACTGGGGCCTGCAGTGATGGGGGACACAGACCAAACAAAGAAAAAACCAGAAAAGAAACCAACAGGCTTAGAATAGACAAAACAAGCAAATATATAATAATCCAGAATATCATAAATGGCACATGAGGGAGTAATTATTTAGCTTCGAGAGGACTTCTTGCTTTGCAAAATGATTTACAATAGAATTCCATGAAAATTGAATTTCCTTACAGGCTTTCATCGTGTGATTATCCATTCATCCTCTAAATACATGTTTACTGAACTACTATGTTCTATGCAAAGAGCTTAGCAGGCACTGAATAAAACAAACACTGAATAAAATAAACTCTGCCTTCACAGCTTAGGTTCCAGTAAAGGATCTGATGTGAGCACGGAATCACACTCCAGTGCGGGATGCTTTAGGAACAGATGTTCCCAACATAGATTTCCTGAGCCGGGAAGTATTCCCTAGAGGAAAAGCTAACAAAGCCAAAGGATAAGGCCTCAGGGTGGCAGAGCGGGTCAGTGTTATACAAAAGGAGCCCTGCCTGAAGGAGCAATGTCCACGAAGACCTGGGAATAGGAGAGCATCCCATTCAAGGAACCAAAAGGCCATGCTGGCTACAGGCAAAGATGACAAGGAGCAGCAAGAAATGGAATAGCAGCAGGGAGCAGAAGTGGGATCATGAAGCCCACTCGGGCTGCAGAGGGAAGAATTAAAGGTCAGGGCTGTGTGCAATCAAGGAGACCAGCAAGGAGGAGCAATGGCAACAGGGATGGAGGTGAGAGGATGGACTTAAGGAAGGTTCTGCTCCCAGGGAGGGAAGCCTTGTGAAATGGAAGAAACAGAGTGGACAGAACTGGTCTGAAGGGAAAGATGATGAGTTTAGTTACGGACAAACAGGCTGCTTCGAAGAACATCCCAATGAAAATGTCCATTAGTCAATTGGAAGTATGAGCCTGAGGCTCAGGACAGAGACGGGGGTGGGGGGGGGAGGGCTGAGATTTAGGGAAAAAGTCAGGAGAGAAGATAAAAGAGCCCAAGCACAGTATCTAGATTTACAAGGAGACGGGAAGGGAGAGAAGGAGAGGGAAGGGGAAAGAAGGAGCACAGGAGAAATAAGAAGAAGGCTGGGGTCAGACCTTTAAGAAGACCCACACTAAGGAAACAGACAAGAGCAGCCCTTAAATTATAAAAACTATGTTTATGTGCAGTTTTTCAGATCCATCCTTCGGTAAGAATAGTGGTATCTCATAAATAATCAAAGAAGCAACAAACCACTGTTCCAGCTCACAATAACCAGAGGCGCCAACTCAGAGGACTCATGGATGGCCAAGCATGTCTTCACTTTTATTAACCAGCGAACACATTAGCATAACTCTCCCGACATAGGTGCTTAATTTTATCTAACAAGATGAAACAGACATATATACTCTCCACTTCACAGTCTCACTGAGGCCAGGACCACAAAGCAAGAAAATTAGCAGAAGCAGAACCCTACACTGCCTCTGCCACTCTTTAGGACTGGTGCTAAGACAATTGTCCTAGAAGTAACTACCACCCTGTCCCCAGAGACATAGGCCCATCTGCGTGTACCAGCGTCATGGCCATCGAGTGAATGCATGGCTGCACCCTAGGCAAAGATGGGCTCCCCGAGGGACAGAGTGGACTGAACACTTAGTTGGCTTGCTGGAGATCTGTATTCTAGATCCGTCTCTGCCACTGACCAGCTTCATGGTCTCGGACTTCTCAGTGTCCCCGGAGTTGAAATGATGTCCCAAATCCCGTCCACCATGAAGACAGGATTCTCTGAGAGACACAGAGCCAGATGCTGGCAGGTGGCAGCTGGGATGAGGGAAGAAAGGTGAACTGGTGGTAAAATCAAGGTCCTGGGCCCCACCTCTCTTCTCCTCTCCACTCAAGAGATGGAGTGCAATCCTTTTTCCTAGGGTCTTCTTTTTTTTTATGATTTATAAAATTGTATTTTTTTATACGTTTTTTATTTATTTTTTTTATTTCAGCATATTATGGGGGTACAAATGTTAAGGTTACATATATTGCCCTTGCCCTTCCCCCCAGGGTCTTCTTTTTAAATGAGATTTTCATGTGTCAGGAAGATGTGGGTCATTGTAGACACAGGTGGAGAAACACATGCTATCACCCAAGCTCGGGGCAAACTGTTCCTTGGAGAAGCTCCACCCTGTTCAGAGTAATATTTATTGCTGCCATTCCATCCAACCCTGAATCAACAAAAAGGTCAGAAAGGGCTTCAAAGTGCAATGACCCAGCCAGAAAACAAATGCTCAAGGCAGACTGCTCTGAGGGGTCAGCCTGGCACTAACTGACATGCTTGAGGGCAAAAGCACATGGCAACAAGGCTAAGTGGCATACACACCTCACAGG
Source organism: Lepilemur ruficaudatus (assembly GCA_963574885.1). Lineage (NCBI taxonomy): Eukaryota > Metazoa > Chordata > Mammalia > Primates > Lepilemuridae > Lepilemur > Lepilemur ruficaudatus. Next base: position 86,272 of record CAUYRT010077528.1, read on the forward strand.
GCTCTTCCCCCCACTTTTGAGAAGTATCTTACTTACCCTGAGGGCTTCTCTAGAAACAGTGCTTTAGAAATTTACTTTTTTTTTCCTTATTTCACAGACTTCCTGTGACATAATATGTAATATATTTCCTCTTTGCCCCTGGTTCCTGTCACAAAACTCCCCAAACCCTCGGCATTTCCTGAGTGATAGGAGCGTTACTGTTATTAATAATGAGCTCCTAGGATCAAGGTGACTTAAGGTGGGGCCTCTGGAGAACCTCAAGATGGGGTCAGAAAGACCAGGTCATTAGAGGATTAGAGCCCCACACACCAACCTCCAGGAAAGGGGAGGTAGGGGACAGTGGCTGGGGATCAAACTCTATAAAAACTCTTGGACAAGGGGGTTTGCCGTGCTCTCCAGGTTACTGAGTTCCAGGAGGTGCTGGGAGGGAGTTGTGTCCAGAGAGAGCATGGAAGATCCACACCCCCCTCGCTCATACCTTGCTCCGTGTTCCTCTTCATCTGGTTGTTCATCTGTATCCTTTATAAAATGCCAGGAAACATAAGTAACTGTTTCCCTGATTTCTGTGAGTCGTGAGCCGTCCTAGTAAATTAACTGAACTCAAAAAAGGGGTCAGGAACCCTGGCTTGTAGCCAGTCTGTCCATCAGAAGTACAGGTGGCCAGAACTTGTGATTGGCATCTGAGGCGGGGACAGTCTTATGGGGATAAGCCCTCAACCTGTGGGATCTGACACTATCTCCAGAGGTAGGCAGTGTCAGAATTGAATTGAAGTACAAGATACAGGCATCCCCCATTTTATTGCAATCCACTTAGCTGTGTTTCAGAGATATGGCATTTTTTTTTTCCAATTAAAAGTCTGTGGCAACCCTGTGTTAAGCAGGTCCATTGGCACCATTTATCCAACAGCATGTGTTCACGTCATGTCTGTCATGCTCTGTGTCAAATAACTCTCACAATATGTCAAACTTTTTCATTATTATTACGTCTGTTATGGTGATCTGTGATCATTGACCTTTGATGTTAATATTGTGATTGTTTTGGGGCGCCATGAATGGTGCCTGTATAAGACAGTGAACTTAATGCTGTGTGTTCTGATGGCTCCACCGACTGGCTATTCCCTCATCTCTCTCCCTCTCCTTAAGACTCCAACTCTGCTCAATTTTATGAAGGCTGGGAGAGGTGAGGAGCTTCAGAAGAAACGTTTGAAGCTAGCCGAAGTTGGTTCATGAGGTTTAAGGAAAGAAGCCATCTTCATTATAAAAAGGTGTAGGATGAAGCCGTAAGTGCTAACATAGAAGCTGCAGCAAATTATCTAGAAGATTTAGCTAAGATAATTGATGATGGTAGCTACACTAAACAACAAATTTTCATTCTTTTAAGCGTGAAAGGAAGTTTATCGAGGAAGGACAAGATAGGTTTACAGAGCAAGATCAACATACATTCACCCCAAATGAGGAATGGACACCCTGTTGTAACAAAAGGGGCCAACAAATTTTCAATGTAGACCAAAAAAAAAAAAAAAAAACCCTTATATTGGAAGATGATGTCCTCTAGGACTTTCACAATTAGAGAGGAGAAGTCAACGCCTGGCTTCAAAGGACAAGCTAACTCTCTTGCTAGTGGTTAATGCACCTCATGACTTTAAGTTGAAGCCAATGCTAATTTACCATTCTGAAAATCCTGGGGTGTTTAATAATTATGCTAAATCTACTCTGCCTGTGCTCTATAAAGTTTACAACAAAGCCTGGATGACAGCACATCTGTTTACAGCATGGTTTACTGAATACTCTAAGCCCATTGTTGAGACCTACTGCTTAGGAAAAAAGATTCCTTCCAAAATCTTACTGCTCATTGACAATGCACCTGGTCACCCAAGAGTTCTGATGGAGATGTTCAAGATTAGTGTTGCTTTCATGCCTGCTAACACAACATCCATTCTAAAGTTCATGAATCAAAGTGTAAGTTCGATGTCAAATCTTATTATTTAAGAAATACATTTTGTAAGGCTATATAGCTGCCATAGATGGTGATTCCTCTGATGGATCTGGGAAAATTAAATTGAAAACCTTCTGGAAAGGATTCACCCTTCTAGATGCCACTAAGAACATTCATGATGCATGACAGGGGGCCAAACTATCAATATTAACATGAGTTTGAATAAATGGGCAAAGGACATGAACAGAAACTTTTCAAAAGAAGACATAATAATGGCCAGCAAACATATAAATAAGTGCTCAACATCTCTAATCATTAGGGAAATGCAAATGAAAACCACAATGAGATATCACCTAACTCCAGTGAGATCAGCCTTTACCAAAAAGTTCCAAAACAACAAATGCTGACATGAATGTGGAGAGACTGGAACACTCTTACACTGCTAGTGGGACTGCAAATTGGTACAACCTGTGTGGAAAGTAATTTGGAGATATCTCAAAGAGCTAAAAATAGAAGTATCATTTGATCCAGCAATCCCACCACTAGGCATCTACCCAAAAGAAAAAATGGCATTCTATGATAAAGATATCTGCACTCAAGGGTTTATGGCAGCACAATTCACAACTGCAAAGATGTGGAAACAACCCAAGTGCCCATGAATACATGAGTGGATTAATAAAATGTGGCGTATGTATACCATGGAATACTACTCAACTAACAAAAACAATGGTGAACTAGCACCTCTTATATTATTATCCTGGATAAAGCTTGAGCCCATCCTTTGAAGTGAGGTATCACAAGAATGGAAAAACAAGCACCACATGTACTCGCCATCAAATTGGTACTAACTGATCAACACTAAGGTGCTCACATGGTAGTAACATTCACTGGGTGCCAGTCAGGTGTAGGTGGGAGTAAATTCACAAATAATGGATGCGGAGCACACCGTATAGAAGAAGGGCACGCTTGTAGCCCTGGCTTGGGCGAGGCAAAGGCATTACATATAAGCAAAATGTTTTTACCCCCATAATATTCTGAAATAAAAAACAAAAACATAAGTTTGAAAGAAGTGGATTCCAACCCTCATGGATGACTTTGAGGGTCCAAGATTTCAGTGGAGGAAGTAGCTACAGATGTGGTAGAAACAGCAAGAGAACTAGAATTGGAAGTGGAGACTAAAGATGTGACTGAATTGCTGCAATCTCATGATAAAATTTGAACAAATGAGGAGTTGCTTATTGCAGATAAGCAAAAAAAGTGGTTTCTTGATATGGAATCTACTCCTGGTAAAGATGCTGTGAACATCTTTGAAATGACAACAAAGGATTTAGAATATTACATAAACTTAGTTGATAAAGGAGTGGCAGGGTTTGAGAGGACTCCAATTTTGAAAATTCTACTGTAGGTAAAATGCTATCAAGCAGCACTGCATGTTACAGAGAAATCTTTCGTAAAAGGAAGAGTCAACCAGTGTGGCAAACTTCATTGTTGTCTTATTTTAAGAATTGCCACATGGGCACAGTGGCTCACACCTGTAATCCTAGTACTCTAGGAGGCCAAAGCAGGAGGATCGCTCAAGGTCAGGAGTTCAAGACCAGCCTGAGCAAGAGCAACACCCCGTCTCTACTAAAAATGGAAAGAAATTAACTGAACAACTAAAAATATATAGAAAAAATTAGCCAAGCAGGGTGGTGCACGCAGCTACTCAGGAGGCTGAGGCAGGAGGATCACTTGAGCCCAGGAGTTTGAGGTTGCTGTGAGCTTGGCTGATGCCACAGCACTGTAGCACGGGCAACAGAGTGAGACTCTGTCTCAAAAAAAAAAAAAAAAAAAAGAATTGCCACAGCCACCCCAACTTTCAGCAACTAATACAGCAGCCATCAATAAAACTCAAGGCAATATCCTCCACCAGCAAAGACATTACAACTCACTGAAGGCTCAGATAATCATTAGTACTTTTTAGCAATAAAGCATTTTTTCAATTAATATATGTAAATTGATCTTTTAGACATAATGCTATTGCACACTGCATGGACCACAGCATAGTGTAAATATAACTTTTATATGCACTGGGAAGCCAAAAAAATACAGGTGACTCACTTTATTGCCATATTTGCTTTATTACAATGGTCTGGAACTGAACCCACAACGTCTCCTAGGTATGCCTGCACCTAGTTGGTGTCCGCTGGAGAACTGCTTGGTGTGTGGGGAAAAATCACCATACATCTGGTCACGGAAATGTTCTGTGTTGAGTGAGTGGAGAGAAAAACCATTTTTTTCCTTCAGAATTGGTAGCAGAATTGGGGTTTGCTAGAATGGCCATGACTCAGGGAAGCATGTGGTTTCAGAAGAAAAAGGGTAAAAGAATAAGGGATTAGGACCCTCTGATTCCTGGGTGATCATGTGGTCACTCCCGGTTTGGAGCCACAGCTGTGCTGCAATCAGTTCCTAACAGTAAAACTTAACAATTTAGTTACCAGTTGGAATTCAGAGGTGGATCCAACTCCTGGGGAGTTTGTTCACTGGTTGCATAAGGAAATGGAAACTAATAAGACAAAACCAAAATATACAATCCCCTGGTTATTATTATCTGAAATAGCTAAAATGAAAGTAAAAGAGCCCACGGAGTCAGACCTTGACAATGGACCGAGCTCATATTTCAGTTGGTCTGAGCTTCCTCCACCCGCCTCAACTGCAGAAACAGTAGAGGACACCCTTACGCCCTTTGGTCACCAAGAAGGCAGTCAGTGTGGAGGGAGGACAAAACCAAGAAACTACTGAAACCAGGGGGATAGTGTGATGAAACTGTTCGATTTCATAGATTGGTATCATTAGCTTCCTGAGGAGTCTTTACAAAAATGGATCGCAAGCGTAGCAAATGTAGGGGTCTTTGGTTTGAAAAGCTGCAGATTGGAAGAGCATGTTTTGGTTGATGCAGGTCCCACAGCTTGCTAGGGAACAATCACAGATGGCTGTAAATGATCCAGACACAGGAGGTTATTCCCCAGGAAACAGCCAACCTGGTGGACTGGATAAGAGCCACTGAAAGGTTTGTTTAACCTGAAGAGGAAGACTGTCCCTCTCCCCCATCAATGCCAAGTGGAATTCCACAATGAAGCCACTGATAGGCATCATATGCCAGGCACGTGGGATCAGCTCTATGAAGACCAGGATATTCACCCACGGAATATGCCCATTACCCAGGTCATGATAAATGCTGTGGTTAAGGGGGCCCCTTTAGTATGGGCAACCCATGTGTCCTTACTGCTGCAAAACGGAGCTAACAGTTCAAAAAGCTTTATTGAATTTGCTATCTCAGCTTCCCCTCATGGGTCTTACAAACACTAATAAAAACACAGGTTAATTAACCCGAGGGAAAGGCAGAGGGAAGGAAGAGTCAAAGGACTCTTCCTGACCAGGTGGAAACTTTTAAACAGTTATTAAGAAATAAGGTGAATAAGAGTTAGACAAAGAAAAAAAAAAGAAAGGTGTATGTTATGAGACTTGGGCAGCAGGCTGGAAATCTTTAGCTGGTTATTAAGAAATGGAATAAGATAAAATGGACATTGATGGGGTTAAAGCAAAGATCTTAATACAGCACTGTCAAAGAGTGGACCAAAGGGAGCCCTAGCTGGTCCCCCAACATTAAAGGGCACCAAACATGTTTGCTATATTTACTCCAGTCTGGAGAAATTTAAAAAGTCAGAAGGCAGCTGGGCATGGTGGCTCATGCCTATAATCCAGCACTTTGGGAGCCGAGACAGGGAAGATCACTTGAGGCTAGGATTCAGAGACCAGCCTGGGCAATACAGCTAGACCCTGTCTCTTTAAAAAAAAAAAAAAAAAAGGTCAGAAGGCAAAGATTACAAAGGAAGATCTGATCTGAAATTGCCTGGGGCAATAGGCAAATTAACCAAGATAAATACTGACAAAAGGGCCAAGGTCCCTTTGCTCAAACACCAGCGCCCCACTCCCCAACCTGACCCAAAGCCTTTTGTACAAAAGTGGGTAAAACAGTGTCAGCGGGCAGAGAAGGGAAGTTCCTGGGACTTCTGATATAAGAGCCCCAGGCTCTGTGGTTCCGAAATCCATAGGTGAAGCTCTGACAGGACTACAGTTACACTGAGAGAACATAAAGGTGTAAGGGTTGATGGATTATGGAAGTTGGAAGGTTTAAACAAGCTTTATGTAAGTAAGTTGTGTCTCCCTTACCTGAATGTTTTATGAGAATGGATATTATGTCTGGCTGGGGAGCACTTCCCCTACCTAGTATTATAAAACAAAAACCTATTAATAAAGTCCTAATGGAGGCTAGGAGTGTAAGGGTCGATGAAATTAAGGTAAAAGTTTGTAGAACTGATACATCTGAACAGGCTTTATGTGAAGTGGTTGCATCTTTTTTACCTGACTGTGTTACAGGGATGGACCTTGTATCTGACTGGTATTATAAAATTATAAAATTATAAAATACACTGGGACTCTGGACCAGAGAATTTAAATGGTTTATGCAGGATCATGCTATCTAGGGAATGCAAGGCGGAGATGTCACAAGCCTCTTTTCCCCTAAGACTGACTGCAACTGTGTGAGCAGCAGATATACCCTATCCATGCTGGGCCAGTGCTCTATAAACAGCTCTCAACTGACCAGCAAAGAGCTGCTGGGTTTGTAGATGACAGTTCCAAGGAGAACAAACATCCTGTTTGGAAGGATGCCACTGTCTGAAGAAGGTAAAAACAAACCATCTCAGTGGGCTGAACTGCATGCTGTTTTCCCAGCAATGATGGGCATGTCGTGGGCAGTGGCGAGTGGCCAGCGGCCTGGCCATACAGTCAAGCAGGAGGGCAGCGGAAACCTGGCTTGGTAAAGGGATGCCCATAGGCAGCACGGCCTGTAGAAATCACTATGGGAATGTGCGAGTGCATTAAGTAGGCCATGTCAACTCCCATCAGAGAGTCCCCCTGCTGCCAGGTTTGGAGGGTAACTGGAATTGACAAGCAGATAGCCTTGTGTGCTCGCTTAACGTGGCCACCTGGGTGCTTGCAATGAGTGGATCTGGGAGTGATGCAGCAGCGCAGAAATGGGCTGAATCTAGAAATGTTCCTCTTGTGCCTTCTGAGGCACAAAATGCCAATAAGAACTGTGCTGTCTGCCAGCAAAAGAGACAGAGACTGCCGATAGCCACGGGGCAAATTCCCAGGGGGTGGGTGGAGGAGGCCATAGCTGGCAAGTGAGACTGATGCTTGTGGCCCTGGGGGCCACTACAAATGGGTCTTGACAAAAATAGACACTGACTCTGGACTGGGCTTGGCTTACCTGGTAGAAGACGCAAACGCGGAGAGTGCGATAAAAGAACTGAAACAGGAGGGTACTGCATCGATTTGGATGTCCAATCATTTCCTCAGACCAGTGAATAGACTTTACAGCCTATAATGTCCAACAATGGGCAGAGAGAATCATCCTCGGAATAGTTTGATGGAGAAATGGAACAGGTCACGGCCATACCACCCTGAACGCACCCGATCTCGTCTGATCTCGGAAGCTAGGCAGGGTCCGGCCTGGTTAGTACTTGGATGGGAGAAATGGACAAAGCAATTGAAACACTGGTTGTCTAAAACAAGGGAAATAAAGGCATGAAGGGCTGGCTTCCACTCCCTGAGTGTGTGCTCACAGTCAACATAAGGGGGACTTCTGGGAGTGTCTCCACTACATAGATTATCCTGTTTTTGTGGCAGATCTGGGGAAAAGAAGGGGGGAAAGAATGCTGGTATGATGACTATACTTTTTTTTTCTTCTTTTTCCTTTCTGTCTTCCTCACATCACCTCAACTTTCTTTTTCCTACCTGATGCAGTGGTCACAGGACAGGGCTGCAACTACACACGCTGGAAGCAGGTTTGATTCCAAAGCAAGACACTGTAACTATATTTTTAAACCTTTATATCAGAACTTTTTTTTTTTATAAGAAACAAGGTCTCACTCTGTCACCCAGGCTGGAGTGCAGTGGCAGAATCACAGCTTACTGCAGCCTCAAACCCTTAGGGAGCAAGTGCCACCATGCCTGGCTAATTTTTTTAGCTTTTTGTAGAGATAGGGTCTCACTATGTTGCCCAGGCTGGTCTCAAACTCCTGGCCTCAATCAATCCTTCTGCCTTAGCCTCCTGAGTAGCTGGGATAGAGCCACACTGCACCTGGCCCTTTATGTCATAATTTCTAAGGACCTCATAGGGCAGGTTGTACCTTTACCTCACCTGGCAAAATTAGGGTTAAGAATAAATACACATGAAAAGAAGGCCAGAGGGGCATAAATGCAGATAATACCCAGTGATGACAAAAGCCCACTAGTTTTATACCTATGTAGCCCTACTCTATATAGATAGGAGTGGACTGAGGGAGAGGCACTTGCTAGGCTAGTATTACTGCCTGTAATCTGGGCCAGAACAGTGCCTAAACCTAACGTTCCTTCCACAAGTAGAAAAGTTTAGGCCAAAATGGAGAGGGAGGAGTAGTAGTAAATAAATAAATAAATGGATTTAAATAAGTAAATGGATTATGTGATGAGGGAAATCCAATATTACACTAACACCTCGAAAGAGGCTCAGAGCAAGAAATAATACTGTCTCTTAGCTCAATTACACCAGACACTCCGAAGGATGAAGCCATACGTTGCTGAGACCACTGCTGCTTTTGGAACCTGATAAGATCAAATAGAAAACTGCAAACCTGAGCGCCCTCACATGAGGAGACATTTTCACACAATATAATGATGGACTGGACAAATTATTAATGACTGAATGGGACTCTGGTAATGTGCCAGTATCTTTTAACTGTTGCCATCTTTTTATTATAAGAGGCCTGTGATCAAAGACCAGGGGATGGCCTATAGTATACATGAAATATATCTGGTCTTTGTCCTTGGTTCCTGTCACAGAACTCCTAAAACCCTTGTAATTTCCTGAGTGATAGGAGCGTCTTTTGTTATTCATAATGAGCTCCTGTGTAACACCATGTAACACCAGAGTTTACGCCAGTGAGGTGACTTAGGGTAGGGCTCTGGATAGTCTCAAGATGGAGCCAGAAAGACCAAGTGATTAGAGCATTAGAGGGTTGGAACTCTACAAAAACTCCTGGTCGAGGGGATTTGCTAAGTTTCAGGGTTGCTGAATTCCTGGAGGTGCTGGGAAGGTGGCATGTCCCAGAAGATCCGAGTCCCCCTGAGCCCCCCATGCCTTGCTCTATGTACCTCTTCACTTGGCTGAACCCTTTATAATAAACCAGTAAATAGAAGGGTTTCCTAGAGTTCTGTGAGCTACCCTAGCAAATTAAGTGAACCCAAAAATGGGGTCAGGAACCCCAGTTTGTAACTGGTGTGAACTAAAATAAAATCCTAAGCCCCCCAGCTGACTGAACAGACCCTTGTTGGTCAAGGGAACCCCAGAAAAACCTTAAAACTGAGTTCCTGGACATGAAGGAAAGGGAGGGAGGTCAGACAGGCCTACTTATACCTCCTCCCTTTTGGAGTTTAGATACAATTGACCGGCATTAATGTTAAAACAGACTGACAAAACACACTCTGTGTGTCAATAAAATACTAAATTAATAGGACCTAAGGCCATGCAAAGCAAATATTGAATCACACCTGCAGTTCATCAATTTGGTTGACAGATCACTTGAGTTGGTATATTGTGACTTGTCTCTGATTAACAGATTTCCCTTATTTTAACGTAAAACATTCCAAGCCTTTAAACAAAGCTTTATTCCTTTGACCAATTACAAATCAAAGAATCTTTGAATTTACCTATGACCTATAAGCACTCCCTGCACCCCTTGAGATGTTCTGCCTTTTGGGGACAAATCAATGTACACTTTCCATGTATTGATTTATGATTTTACCAGCAATTCCTAGCTCCCTAAAATGTATAAAACCAAACTGCAACCCAATCACCTCAGGACCACTTATTCAAGGCTTCTTTGGTGTGGCAACCCAGGCCCACAGTCATATATATTTGGCTCAGAATAAAACTGTTTAAATTATTTTACAGAGTTTGCCATTTTTTCCATTAACACCAGCAGTCAGGAATACAAGGTGCCAGAACTTGCAACTGGTATCTGAAGTGGGGGCAGTCTTGTGTGGGATCAGACACTATCTCTACATAGACAGCATCAGAATTGGATTGAATTACAGGAACCCAGTTAGTGTCTGCCGGAGAATTGCATGGCATGTGAAGAAAAACCCCCACAACATCTGGTCACAGAAATATTCTGTGTTGAGTGTATGAAAAGAGAGGCCAATCGTGGTGGCATGCACCTGTAATCCCAGCTACTCGGGAGGCTGAGGCAAGAGGATCACTTGAGCCCAGGGGTTCCAGGCTTCAGTGAGCTATGATTGTGATCAGGCCACTGCACTGCAGCCCGGGCAATGGAATGAAACCTTGTAAGGAAAAGGAAAGGGAAAGGGAAGGAGAGAGAGAAAGGAGAGAGAGAGGAGAGAGAGAGAAAGAGACAGAAAGGGAGAGAGAGAGAAAGAAAGAAAGAAAGAAAGAAAGAAAGAAAGAAAGAAAGAAAGAAAGAAAGAAAGAAAGAAAGAAGGAAGGAAGAAAGGAAAGAGAAAGAAAGGGAGAGAGACAGAAAGGATAGAAAGAAAGGAAAGAAGGAAGGAAGGAAGGAAGGAAAGAAAGAAAGAAAGAAAGAAAGAAAGAAAGAAAGAAAGAAAGAAAGAAAACACAGAAAAGACAGAGTTTGATATTTCCCTTAGATTTCTTTATCCTCAACCTGTGCACCAATGTTCTCCCTTACCTTCTACAGGTACAAGGTACAGAAGAGAAGATGAAAGAGAAAAGAGCTCAATTAAAAAGCAAATTTGAATGAGAAAAAATACTAGGAGATAATACACCAAACATGTCCATAATGGTTGGGTTAGCACAGTAAAATTATGAACTACTTTCCTCTTTCCTACTATCCAAAATTTTACAATTAACTAGCTATTTTATTAATATTAGACACACAATATTCATTGACTTTTATAGTATAAAAAATTATTTCTTTTAAGACAAGCTGGAAGACTTCTGGGGAGGCTCAAAAGTGTGTCATTAAACTAACCATCCATTGTCTTTCAGTATTTTCCCAATTGCTGGGGAAAATATTGCAACGGTTACCATCCTGAAACCGGCGCCCAGGCAAATTTCTTTTTCCATTGTTGCAAAAGAAGGGGAAAAACCAAGTAGGTTGCTGTTTCTCTGGTCCCCTCAATTGGCCTGTCATTTCCTGGCTAAACTTGCCAACCAGAAGCAGCAAGATGGAAAATCTCTTGAGGTCAGGTTGTGGAGGTAAAAGGCACCAGGCTGGAAACAGGTTTGACCACAGTGATTTTCTGAGATGGAGAGACCTTAACAAGAATGAGGATGCTCCAGAGATACGACAGGTCAGTTAGAAAGTGGCCAGGTCAGAGGCCTGAGTTCCAGCCCGTAACCCTGCTCCGCCACTGTCATGTGCCTGGTCATCTCACTTCTTTATCTCACCTACAGATTGGGGTTGAACAACCGAGTCTCAGCTCCGTCAGAGTATATGCAAAGGATGCAGAAGGGCTTCACACTATCTGACCAAAAAATGTACCTCGGCCTCAGAGGAAAAACTCGTGGTTTTCTTTATCCCTCTCCTCTTCCACAAAGGCACAAAAGGCACACCCACATTTTCTTAGTGATGATTTTTAGCTATATTATCTGAATCAAACTCCAGACATACGGTCTGAAAACAGAAGAGAATGTCTGAAATCAGGAATGTCTTTAGGAGGTGACATGTAGCTGCCTACAGTGACATGGGGGTGGCAGGCTATTGCCTGACATCTCTGCTCACCAGATCGAAGCACCTCTGTCCTGCCTCCCTTCTCCCACTTGGAAGCCCACATTCGGTTTTCTGTTCTGCATCCTTGAGAGAAATTCTACCATCTCCTCTGTGAGAAGGAAGCTTCCTCTAGGCTCTGAAGTCATGGGGGAAGGACTCACAGACACCGCCCCCCCAGGACAATTAAAAGCTGTGTCTTTCTCCACACCAGGCACAACAGCCACTTGGCAAGGCACCACACTACTGCAAAGGCCCCAGGAAAAGCCCTCAGACTTCGTAAAGCTCTGGCACACACAGCAACCCAGCAACTGCCTCCGGGCTCTCTGGGCCAGGCTTGGCTCCGGATCCAAACACCTGCTTCAGGGCCAGCAGTTCACCCACTGGGGTCAGGAAGAAAATTCCCCACTAGCAGCTTAGCCATTCAGACGCCTTAATGAAAGCTTCTGAGTTACCCTAGGAGCAATTATCAGTGACCAGCATAACAACTGGAGGATATATAATACTTGGGAGAAACTAACCAAGTAGAGCAGAACGACCACCTGCTCATCTGCCCCACGTTCATACCAGTCTCTTGCCTGACGTGTAACTGGCACCTTCTGAACACATAACCACTATGGAAACTCTCAAAATACCAACTCCCACAGAGGAACCTGGCCAGTGTGAATCAGCCCACAGGGCTGCATCTTCACCATCTCAGTTTCCACGAATTGCTTGAATCTGGAAACCACATCTACAGCCACAGGCTGGCTGCTTCTCACAGAGCAGTCCGTCCACCTAGACCAGCAGCATCGTCCTCACGCTGCTGTACTTCCCACAACCCCTACACACGTCCCTTGTGGCCTTCCTTCCTCCTGACCACGATCCTACCTTCCTTCTGAACCTTCCCCTCCACATCTACACGTTCTCAAGCAGACAAGGGCCAGGCCAGCTGATTCCAGCCTCAGGGAGGAGATAGCACAGTAAAGTTGTAAAAAACTCAGGCTTTGGAATCAGAAGAACATGGTTCAAATCCCAGCCTTGCCTCTGTTTGAGCAGAAGTACATTGATCTCTCAACTTCAGGTTCCTGAGCTGTAAAAGCTACCTAGGGTTCGTGGGGGGTTGTGAAGATTAAATGTGATAATGTATTTAAGGCCTCTTAGCACAAAACTCTGCACAAAGTAAGACCAGTCCCTGCCCTCAAAGAATTGTGGATCTGGGAGAGGTTTTTGCCGGTTAACCCTATTGAGCACTGAGCACTTACCTCAACTGCTGACAAATCACAGGTCTCCTTCGCATTTGTTTGTTGCTTTGTGTTAAGAAAGACGTGAGTTTCTCTCTCCTACACTCCCTGTGCCTCTCCGAGTGCTCCCCACACAGAGTGGGGAGCTATACGAACAGTGACCGGCTGTTGCGGACAGCATTCAGATGCACAAAATTACCCTGCTCCCCTGGAAACAGAGCTGAAACCCAAAGCAAGTCTCCCTCCAAAGGTCAGAGGAAGGTGATGAAGAATCAAGACAAATGTGCCAATGACTATCTCAGTACCTGCAAACCACACCCTGGCTGGACTGGCAGCAGAGAGAGAACCTCGTCTACCCGGCCGGGCACAACCAATGAGAAGTGCCGCTATGGGCGGTCAGATGTGGAGCCGGGCAGAAACCCTGAGGCTCCAGGTAGCAAATGCTCACTCTTTAGCTGCCAGCCTGCTAGACTGTTAGCACCATGATGGGGTAGGTATGTTATGCATAAGAGGGGACAGAACAGCTAGGGCAAAAGTGATGTAAAAGGTGATGACAATGAGGGTGCCCTGGAGAGAGAAGCAGAGAGGGGCTTCTGCGTCCTCCAGAAAGAGCCTGCAGTTGGCCACCACCCAACTCACTTGCCCCTCTTCAGCTTTCCCCGTCCCCCTCTGGAGGGTGATGACCAGACGCCATCCTGGAAAATGTGGCTCCATCCAATTTCTGACTTTTCTGAAACCAGCAGGTCAGAGAGGGGCTCTGATCCCCAGTTTGGTTTTTTGCAAATAGAGACTGGGTCTATCTCTGTCACCCAGGCTGGACTGCAGTGGCACATCATAGTTCACTGTAACCTTGAACTCCTGAGCTCAAGCTATCCTCCCGCCTCAGCCTTCCAAGTAACAGGTATGCACCACCATGCCTGGCCATTTTTCAAAAAATTATTTTGTAGAGACTAGAGTCTCACTATGTTGCCCAGATTGGTCTCGAACTCCTCAAGCGATCCTCTTGCCTTGGCCTCCCAAAGTGAGTTTGGCTTCTGAACAATCATTACAACCTCTTTTTGGCAAGGGATTTAGGCAGACATGGAGGGATTAATTCTAAGAGCTTGCCCCAGCAACATCAGACTACATTATTCCCTGAGCTCAGAAAGCGACATGGCCAGCAAACGAATTGTGCCATGCTATGCTAAACGGTGGTTAAGACCATGTTTCCCAGCTAGAACACTGAAAGAACAGCGCAAGTCTTCGGGCCTCCACCTCACCACACTTCCACCGAGATACACGGAACAGCAGGAATTAATTGCCTTGAATAGCACTCTGAGCCTGTCTCTCCCAGGCCCCAGAATTACATTAGGTCTCCCTTCAGTTTAATCCTCTTTGTACAGATAACATTTTGTACATAAGATCACAATACATTTTTGATAACTGACTAATTCATTGAAATTCAAACTCCTTGGCATAAATTGCAGTCTGTCCATCAGTCTCACTGCCCTCCTCTGTCCACATTCCTCATCAAGATCTCACTTGGTCACTCATTCCCATCTTCACACAAACACATCCAAACTGTCTTGACCAACAGGCATCTGATCTCTCTTCACAAGGCAGCTCTCCATAGCAAGTACATGAGTGGCCGTCTAGGGCTGAGGACATGGAAGATGGGGGGTTGAGGGTGCTAGTTAAAGGGTACCAGTTTCTTTGTGAGGTGACAAAATTATTTTAAAATTGACTGTGGTGACGGTTGCATGTATCTATGAATATACTAAAAGCCATTGAATTATACACTTTAAATAGGTGAATTGTGTGTTACATAAATTATATCTCAATAAAGCTTAAGGTTAAAAATACTCAGTTCTGGACTCATCTGCAGGAAACTTTCCCAGACTCATGAATAAGACCAGGCGAGGCAACATAGCGAGACCCTGTCTCTACAAGAATTTTCAAAATTAGCTGGCATGGTGGCGTGTGCCTATAGTCCCAGCTACTTGGGAGGCTGAGGCAGGAGGATCACTTGAGCCGAGGAATTCTAGGCTGCAGTGAGCTATCATTGATTGCACCCACTGCACACCAGCCTGGGTGACACACCAAGACTCCATCTCTAAAAAAAAAAAATTAAAATTAAAAAAAAATGGACGAGATTAGCATTTCAGGGCTATACTTCTGGGTCTTTGGATCCACAATACAGCTAACTTCAAATTTTCACCACTTCTTTTTTTTGAGACAGAGACTCACTCTGTTGCCCAGCCTAATTTTTTTCTATATATTTTTAATTGGCCAATTAATTTCTTTCTAATTTTAGTAGAGATGGGGTCTCGCTCTTGATCAGGCTGATTTCGAACTCCTGACCTTGAGCAATCCACCCGCCTCGGCCTCCCAGAGTGCTAGGATTACAGGCGTGACCCACCGCGCCCGGTCGCACCACGCCCAATTCTTTTCACCATACTTTGTCTTCAGTATACATGGCAGAAACTCAAGGTCAAAACAGGGTCTTTTTTGGGTTCTCTTACATTGGAAGGAAAACCTGACAAGCCGTGACAAACTACTTTAGTTCAAGATCAGCTCCCAACTAAGCTTGCCCCATTTCCCTCTACTCTGGAAAACGCAGCACGATAAAGTACCAAAACAGAAAGAACTGCTAACCCCAAGGTCACAAAATGCCCCAGAACAAAGCTCTCCATCTTCACCTGCAGGGAGAACCATGCCCCAGCTCACAAGGCTCATCTTTTTGCATAACCCAGACCCTACTCCTCAGGGCCCCCTCAGGACAAGTGGCTTGCCCTGTTTCCTTTGCCCTTGTTCATACTGTTCCCCTCAGCTGGCCTTATGCACCTGACTGCATACTTTTCCAGCTGTTTCCTACTACTGCTCTGTTTGAGCCTCTTCCTCCCAGAAGTCTTCCTCTACTTCTCCAGGGCTCTCTCTTTTCTTGTACAATCAGTACCACGCAGCACAATATACATCTTCCAGTGGCTCCAGTTCCTCAACACGAGTGAAACTCACAGGTCTTAACTTCTTATTCAGGGGTCCTTGCATCTTCCTTCTTAGGTTGCACAACCCCTCACTCTGCCCAGCCCTCCCACACCCTGCTCAACATCACCACCAGACCGGTGCCAGACTGAGCTCACAAAAATACTCAATAAATACCTGTTGAACTGAAATGAATGAAATTGAACAGACTGAAGGGAATCCTGGGGAAGTTGGTCAATGACTCAGTTGCCCCACACAAAGCACAATTCACGTTGAGACAGGGCCCTAGAGTCTGAAAGTAAATGGGCAGGGTACATGGCACCAGTGAGCCAGTGAGGACTCCCTGCCCTCCCCCAGGTGAGGGGCTTGGCTCAAACACAACTCCCTGAGGCTCTTCTGCCGGAGGCTGTGTGGAACCGCCCTACGGTTTTCTACACCAATTCTCTGCGTGCAGGAAGTTCAAACTTCTCTTATCACTCAGATGCCGCATTTACCTAAGCAAAAAAGCAGGTGGCACAAATGACAGTGGTGTGTACCGGGCCTAGACGTCTAAAGACTCTAATGTGGTAGGAGATGTGACTCATTCAACGAGAATACTCCACCTCCACACATGTGGGTCAGTTAAGGCAATCCGGTGTGGCCAAACATAAAATAATAAAAATTGAAATGGAATTCAGAAATGTAAGTCTAAGTGGAGGAGCCACTTAACCGTCCCTTAGCCCTCTGCAATCTCCATCTGTAAAGTGGGAATCATAGTAGTACCTACCCCGGTGAGTTTGCGCGGGGATGGAATTTATAGATCCACGCTCAGCATAGGGGCCCAAACATGGTAAGGGCTCAACTATTAAGCGCTATTTTTTTTTTACTTCATTTTGCTGTGAGGATCAAGGGAGATGGAAAGCTACGTGAAGCCCCAAGTAAGGGAGAAGGGTGACACGTGGGGAAGCTGACGTGCTACTGGCCCTGGGACCAGGCACAGCGCCTGAACCTGCCTCCGGTGCCCCGCTGCTGCTTTCCTCCTAGAAGTTTCCGCCAGGATGCCCCGGGGCCCTGCGCGGCTGTGGGGAGCGGCGGAGGGGAGGGGAAGAGGCTGGGGCGGAACCGGGACGTACCTGCTTTCACTGCACTCCTTCCGCTCCCTCACCCTCAGCCACTTGCGGAGGAGGAAGCGTTTTCTGCGCGGGGAAGCGCTGGGTGTGGAGCAGTTGGACCACGGGGTGTCCTCGTCGCTGGAGGGCGTGATCTCGATGGACGGCAGCTGCAGGAACTCCTTGCCAGGGGCCAGCCCGGCCTCCAGGCTCTGCTCCTGCACGTTCTTCATGCGGCGCATCTTGAAGCGCCGGCGGCGGAGCGTGGGGGTCGACGAGCTGGACCAGACCGGGCTGCCCTCGGGCGCGCCCTGCGGCTCGGGCACCTGCAGGGCGGGCAGCTGCAGGTTCTCCATCATGTTGGCCGCCGGCATGGGGGCCGTCGCCTCCGCGCTCTCTCTGCGCCCTCCGCCGGCAGCCGCGCGCGCGTCTCCCGCTTGCTGCTCCCCACCCCTGGCCCGCGGCACACTCTCCCCTCTCACGGCGGGGAACGCTCGCGGCTCGAGCTGCTAGAAGAGCAGTTCCTTTTCCTGGAGCGCCGCGAGGAGGGGACGCGGCGCGCCGCCGCCAGGAGTCTAACTTTTCGGAGCGCGCGTCCTCCCGGCCGTCCTCCGCCAGCGAGGCCGCCAGGCGCGTCGGGAGCCGAGCGCCAGCCGCGCGGCCGCTCTCCTGGGGCTCCCCTCTCGCGCCGCTTGTTTTTCTTCCGCTGCGCGCTCGCTGGCTTGCGTCTTTGCCTGAGCGGGACTCGGCAGCCCGCGGCCCCAGGGGGCGGCGCAGCAAACTCTCAGCGGTTTGCGTTCGGCAGACGGGGTTGGGGAGCCGGCTTGGCGCTGCAGGAAGGTGAGAGCAGGAGGAAGAGGCAGTGGTAGGAGGGAGAGGGAAAGAGAGAGAGAGAGGAAGCGAGACACTGGATAAAAACAAAAAAGGAGGAGGAGGAGCGGGGGAGGGGGCTGGGGGGGGCCCTATCCTGAAAGGGCACGCACAGGCGGCTGCTAGTGTAACTGTACGCGGAGTCCCTTGGGGAGGGACTCTACCTCCGAGTCAGGGCTGCTCCAATCAGCCTAATGAAATAGGATCACAAACCAAACTTTCTCAGAGCAACGATTGGCCAAGCAGCTCTCATTAGCTGAACTCCCTGCTTTTTCCTTGAGGTAAGGGGGTGCAGAGGGAGCAGAATCAATGAGTTCAGTCCTCTCTCAGACCATCCAAGATACAGGGTTGAGGGAAAACTAGGAGACTTTTCAACGGGATCTCTTCTCCTAAGAAAGGCACTTTGAATTATTGGGGGTGGTGGCACGGGAGGCATGGGCATAGTCAGAGAAAGAGAACAAGGTTCCTGGAGGCTGCTTCCAAAATGACAAGCTGAGGAGAGAGAACAGTTCTGCTACGGCATGAGCTGAAGACACCAGACATGACATACCAAGGAAGGGCAGACAGTAGGATCTGAGAGACACACAGGACACACAGGACCAGTAAGGAAAAGGGACTGAACCTTGTAAATCCTGAGCGAGCCTGCCTGCACCATAGCTCCAGGCATAGAATGAAATGACAGAAGGGTGAGCCCCCATAAGGCGGTGTATCCAGCAGAGCCCCAAGGAGCTGAGGGAGTCCAGTGCACCCCTCTCACATTCCTGGAGACTGATCCATTTCTGCTTCAGCCTGCCAGGGGCATGGACTAGGTCACAAAGTCTAGTAAGCCCCCAGGTCATGGAACCTAGAAAGTCTGGGTCAGTCCTGGCAGTGTCCCAAGATGTGCTGAACCACTCACGCTCTAGACCCAGATGTGGCCCTAAGAGACCGGCAGCCCTAGAACTGATCCACCCTATTTAGGCCCTCTCTGTCGCAGCTGAACCTAACCCAGCCCAACTTCTAGAGGAGAGGCTGTAGTACCCATCCTCCTCTACCCCAGCCCGGTGCATTTGCCTCTTCCATAAGTAACTTAAAATAGACCATGAGAAGCACCAAAGAGCACACCATGAAGTCCACAGTTTGATCCACCCCTCTTCTCTGCCCTTCTGTGTGAGTCCAGTTTTCATTTGGGAGCTGATGCCCAGCTTTTGTGCCAGGACAAAGGTCACATTTCACAGGTGTCCCAAAGCTGAGGAAAAATCACATCCCTAAAGACCACAAGAATTCACTGCAAGTAAGTACCTCCCTGAAATTCAGCAGAGCATCAAGGGTGACAGCTGGCTGTGAGTCCACTGTGCCCTGCAATGCCACGTGTGGAGAGGCTCAAGGATCCTGACACTGCACAACCTCCGAGAGCCCAGGAAACTGAGAGAAGTACATCTCATTCAGGGAGAGAGATACTGTGGCCACGCCAAGGCCAGGCCCACCCATAAATGGCTCCCCAGAGCATCGGCCCGTTTCTGACTCTTCAGATCCGGCCATTGGCTCTCTCAGGAATGATTTGGTATCATTCTATTTTAACTCCCGGACATGGCACAGAAAGCAGAAACTCCTTCCCCTCAGGTGTCAGGCCTGGCGAGGAGCAGGACACCTCTTCCGGCTCCAGGGAAGCTGAGGAGGAGAGGCTGTAACTCCACACTTCAGAATCCAGAGCTAAGCCAAGGTTCCCCAGAGTTTGTTTACAGCCTTGGATTTCCTGCAAGGACAAGCACTTTGCAGGGTACTTGATAAGTTCCTAGTTCAAGGAACCTGCCTGTTGCTCAGGCTCTTGAAGGAGGAGACAGGGGTCACAGGGCTTTTCAGGGAGAAAGGAAGCTGGGACATTATCACTCACTTGGAGGCCAAAAAATATTAATAATAATAAAAGGAGGGTCCACAAGACAGAGGACAGAAGATCTGATGGCTATTTTGGGGGAAAGGAGGATCAACCAGGGGGCCAGCCCCCTTTAAGTTCATCATAGGTACTCAATTTAAATGTATGCCTCTCAAGAGAGAGAAAAGCCACCAGCTCCCTCTTCCCACACATGTCAGCCACGTTTCCCACCCACAATAGATTCTGGACCTAAAATCCTATGAGATTTAATTTAAGCCTTGGGCACAGCAGTGGCTGAGAATGATCATTTACATTTCACCTGGCTTGAGGGAAAACCTCTTCCAGATTTAATCTGAAACAGTCTCACTTGGTTGGGAAGCAGATACCCAGAGCACTGCTGGTCCCCAAGGCTGTCCTCACTCACTTCCACCTGCAGCCCCTTCTTTCCTTCAAGCCATAACCTTTTCATCCATTAAAATTCTATTCAAAACATACACCCCAGCCCCTTCCCGATGTTTCTGCTGCTGATGGCACTCTCCAGTATGATAATAAGTGGGGCACTGCTTTGAAACAGGAAATGCCCTGCAACTGAGAGTCACCCTTACTATTAAGACTATAAAGTCCGTGAGGAAAGAACCACGTTTCTCCTCCCTTTGATTCTCTCCTGTATCCTGTACTTTTTATGTGTATGGTGACCTTTTTGCTTTCTAAAAGAGCTTTCAGACATCATACCATATCTTCCAGCAGCCCTGGATGTAAGGTAGAACAAATGTTATTACCTTCATTTTACAATTGATGACAGTGAGACTGAGAGATTCCGTCATTTATCCAAGGTCACAGATAAATGATGATGACTAATCAATGACAAGGCCAGAACTTAAACCTGGGACTTCTGAAGCTAGGTTAGAGACCACCAAAAGTTTTGAAAAACAATTTCTCAAAGCACCTGGTATCAGGGCCAGAATTTCCATGACCCCCTTTGGAATCTCAGCCATTGTATTCGCTCCTCAAGTCTGCTCCCTCCCCATATTTCTTCTGTGCCATATTTGACTCTCAGTGACACCCCCATTCTCTAGGAAACTGACTTCACCTCTGCGCCCCCCCACCCCAGACAGCTGGTGGTCAGAACAACCCAGCCTCCCCTTCCCCCAACCCACAGCCAGGCCTCTAATTTTAAATGAAAGGAGCTCATATTACCAAGCAACTGTTGTTTATTCTCAGCTGCATAGGCTCCCTTTTCCTACAGGCGCAAGACACCCAACACCTGTCTATTACTTCTACAAACCCATAAACGACACAGTCCACTCTTCAGTCAAAACTTCCAGGAGAAAACTTAAGTGAAAAATAGCAATTTCAAGGCTAGATTTCTCCTGGGTGCAAGTCCAAGTGAGTGTGAGGTGGAAGGTGGGTGCCGGCACCCCACGACCCACCATTCCACCTGCTCCTGGATGCCAAGGGCAGGCAACTCCCAAGAATACTGGAGTGTCCCCTCCAGCACTGTTGCTGCAAGGTGGACAGTCCCCACTCTCAAGGCTGGGACACAGAATCTCTCTCCCACACAACACTCCGAGTGGCCAACCCCAACAGCCTGCCCATGTACCAGGGAAAGATGTAGGCACTGGGGCATCAGGGCAGGGAACTTGTGGCTGGCAGGGAAGCTGGAAATATAGACAGAAACGTGGACGATGCTGTGAGAGCGATGTTAACTGCCTTCAAATACAAAAGGAAGGATGGCAGATGTCACTCTCTAGCTCCGTTTCTGTTGCAGAGCGCAGTGTGGGGGATTCAGGATGGATGATAGACATTTGCTGAGGGCAAGGCTGACCAAAGACTGGCATGGGTGACCAAGGCAGGGTAGAGAGTGGCTTTCCCTGCAGATCTTTAAAGGCAGCTGGAGCCTCATTAGAGGCTGCGACAGGAAAGAATTATCTCTTAAAAGCCCAGTCCCACCCTACCGTTGTGGGTCTCTAAGACCCAGACTCTGTCTTTAAAATAAAAGTAATCCACTTATAACCAAAACAAAGACTTTTTGAACTGACTTTTTACTGATTTCAGGCATTTTGATCACCAGATGCCAAACACCTCCCTGAGACCCAAAAGCAGTTTCAATATCTTGCACTGGTGAGCTAGAAATGCAGGGCTCCATCATCAGGGTGGTGATGCGAGGAGCTGGGGTGGGGGCATGAAGACAGGAGAAAGAATTGGAGAGAATGATGTACCCCTCCCCGTGGTATCTCCTCTTATTCCTTTCACTAATCCTCCCTCATTTCCCCAGGAGGGGCTAGCTACTTAAGAAGGGGCAAAAGAAACTGCACAGAATTTGCATGGTTAGAAAAGGAGGGTGGAACAGGAGGCTGATGCTGGCTAAACACAATCTAAGTAAAACCACAGGTGACCAGCCGCCACGTCCAGCTTCCCTTCTGAGGAAGGGAGGAAATGCTTCAGGACTTTGATGGAGACTCAGTTCGCATACTCTCAGCCTTGGGGAATGCACACGGTCGGCAGGGTGCTTTGCTTCCGCAGCCTTCCCAGGAGCCAGGGTGAGCAATGACGTCACCTCAGGAGAAGGACTGCCACCAGATAAGCCTCCCTGGTTTAACTGCTCATCAAAAGGCTTAAGAGTCAAGAAGAACATTTTGCACAACATTTGGCTGCCTCTGCTCTCAATGCCAAGGATACCACGGCACAGACAGACATCATCTCTTGTCCTCTAAATCTTACAAGGACAGTCTTGTGTACAAACCAGGGCTGCAAAAGGCTTCCTGAGGCCTTCAAAAGGCCCCATCCATCCCTTGGCTGCCCACACCATGGGAGGCAGATGGCACGCTCTGGATATTCCGCTGCCACTTTCCTGAGAAGCACCACGAAATGCCATCAGCCTATCAACTAGCGATCAAGTGTGCAGACCCAAAGTCAAGGGATCTGAGCTTTGGGCCCCTTTCCATCGCTTACGAGCAGTTTGATTGTGGCTAAGTTATTTAACTTCTCTTGCCTCAGTTTCCTCATCTGTAAAGTCAAGATAATGGATAGCATCACCCTGATGGGTGGTTGTGAACATTTGAACCGAGTAGGGCACCTAGAGCTTGGCACATAGTGAGTGCTCTATAAACATTAACCTTTGTTAGGTCTAATTCGGTTTCCTTTATAATACCCTTGTTAGGAAATAGGACTATTCCTGTTGACTTTCAATTCAGCTTAATTCTACAAACAGTTGCTAAGCCAGAGCACTGACTGTGTAAGGCTCCTTACTTAGTAAGTCCTGGGGATATAGCTAGAGAAGTAAGACGTGGTTTGCGCTTTGGTGCAGTTTTGCAAGGCAGAATTAATTAAGTGCAAAATGCATGCTCACATGAGGTGTGAGTGGAAAGATCAATAAATTTTGTATAGAGGGAAAGAGAGGTGTAGGCAGGTCCTATGTAGGAATTGGTATTTAAGTTAAGACTTAAATATGCATTTCAATAAAAAAGAATAGGGCATTACAGCTTGAGTACAGCCACAGAGGAGTGAAAACTCACAGCAAGTTTTTGAAAATAAGGAAAGATAAATCAGAGCATAGGGAAGGATACACAGTACAGGTGACGCAGCCAGACAAATAAGGGGTCAGATTGTGGTGAGTGCTGAAGTTTAGATTTTATTTTCAGACAAAGGTTGCAATTCAGGTTGGTTTGGGGTATTGGGGATGGGGGGGTTATGGGCCTGTATGTGAAGAGCATCAGCTGTGGGGACAGTGTGAAATATGCACTGCAGAAGCAGCACACGGGAAGCAGAGAAACCTCTTTGGACACCAGCATTCCATCACCCAATATGTTTGGATTATTAACTATGAATAGCAAATAGTTCAGATAGGAAATGGAGAAAATCTGAAATAGGGCAGGAGAAAAACGCAGGAGAGGCTATGGGCATGAAAAAGGAGAAGCCTATGAAGTTTTGTTCAGAGAAGTAGACTAGAAGAAAGCCAAGAAGAAGCAATAGTTTGGAAAAAGAAGGGAGAATGAAGTCAACATTTACTCCGTGACTTCCCCAAGCCAAGTGCTGTGCTAAGTGCTTCATGCACAAAATCCCATTTGACCCTTCCAAAAATCATGAAAAATAAATATCAAAAGCCTTGTTTTAGAATAATGGGAGATCTTATAAGGTTACTTGCCCAAGTTCACACAGCTAGCAAGTAGAAGGTGAGCACAAGTTTAAACTAGGGTCTCTCTACTTTAAAACTCATGCTTTTTCAATTATACTATATTTCAAAAAGATAAATGATGTCAAATGCTATAATGAAATCAAGTAGGAGGAAGACTGAGATAATTCCATTAGAGTTTGTAATTAGGTCACTGATGACCTCTGAGACAACAATTTCAGTGGAGTGGTCAGAAAAGAAATGAGATTGCTATAGGTTAAAGAGTAAATAGGGAATGATTAAATGGAGGCTACAAGATTAGACTGCTCTTTCCAGAAATTAGTCATTGAAAGGAATGAGAGATATCTCCTCATTCTCAAGTAGTGTTTGAGCATCTACTATGAAATGAGTTAAACACTCTACTAGGGCCTACAGTTACATTGTGAAAAAGGTGTGTGTGTGAGAGAGAGAGAGAGAGAGAGACAGAGACAGAGAGACAGAGAGACAGAGAGAAAGTGAGAGAAGAAAGGAGAGGAGAGTTGAGAGTTATAAGGGAACGTTTGCAGGATGGGGATAAGGGTTTTTTCTTTTCCTTTTAATTTGTGTGTATGTGTGTGTCATTGTTGGTAGATGTTATGTTTCAGAAGAACAGGATGTGACTGTATGATTATACCATTTAAAATGGAATTTTGCCTATATCTGCTAAGAGAATTGAAGCTCGGTGGTGTACCTGGTAATCTAGCAAATCAATCAAAAAAGCATTTAATCTTCCCAGACTCTAAGCATACCATAATATTGAGTATTGTGAAAAGTTTTGAAAGTTTATGTACAACTATTCATCCTAAAAATATTTCTTGAATGCCTATCAAAGATGACTCTGGCCTATAGTCCCAGCTTCTTGGGAAGCTGAGGCAGGAGGATCGCTTGAGCCCAGGAGTTTGAGGTTGCTGTGAGGTATGATGACTTCACTACACTCTAGCCCAGGTAATTGAGCAAGATCCTATGTCAAGGGGAGTGGGGGGGAAGACAACTCTGGGCTGGGCACAGTGGTCCACACCTTTAATCCCAACACTTTGGGAGGCCAAGGTGGAAGGATTGGTTGAGCCCAGGAATTCTTGGTTACTGTGAACTATGACCATGCCACTGCACTCTAGCCTAGGTGACAGAGTGAGACCCTGCCTCAAAAAAAAAAAAAAAAAGTGACTCTGGGCTCAGTTGCTTCAAACCTTGGGAAGGGGAGGAAGGAGCAGAAAACCAATCCAAGAACTATAATTTGACATGAAAATATAATTCAGTAGAAATGTGTACCAAATGCAGTATGAGCACAGAGGAGAAACATCCTGATCCAGAGAGAATTTCACAGAGGACAGCACCTAGATGAGGATTGAAGGTTAGCAGAGGAGTTCTGCAGGTAAATCAAGAAGAGGCATGTTTCTAGGAGAGCAGCCACATGTACAAAGGCACCAAGGCATAAAAAAAATCATGGTTTGTTCTTAGAATTACAAAAGGAACAGTTTGGAACATAACAAATGTTTGGGTGGGTGAGGGGTGAATGCAAGAGATTATGTCTACTGTATATCTTCCTTCACTCACTCATTCAACCTATATTTATTAGGCATACTGTGTTCTAGGTGCTAGAAAACAGGAGTGCACAAAAGCAAGTCTGGGCCCTGGAGGAATTTATACTATAGTGATCAAATCCTAGAATGGTGGAACAGAGATTTCCAAGATCTGGTCTGACCATTACTTTATCTCCACTCTTCATTTAGTTTTCCAGATTACAAAATTGAGGCACAGAGAAGTTATACAGTTTTACTAAAATCACATGTCAAAAAGGTGAGCCTTCACAGATTATAAAGGGCTTTACACACAAAGACTGAGACTGTAAAAATTGGTGGCTTAGGCCGGGCGCAGTGGCTCACGCCTGTAATCCTAGCACTCTGGGAGGCCGAGGCGGGTGGATTGCTCAAGGTCAGGAGTTCGAGGCCAGCCTGAGCGAGAGCGAGACCCCGTCTCTACTAAAAATAGAAAGAAATTAATTGGCCAACTAAATA
>CAUYRT010077529.1:0-19110 GCA_963574885.1 Lepilemur ruficaudatus
AGAGAGAGAGAGAGAGAGAGAGAGAGAGAGAGAGAGAGAGGGAGGGAGGGAGGGAGGGAGGGAGGGGGAGGGAGGAAGGGAGAGAGAGAGAGTCTATTATTTTAGTTGTTAAGTGGAAGACCAAATCCAATCACCTGTTCCTCCATCTTGGTTAAAAGTAGAACTCCTGTTACTCTGTTTTTGTGGTACATCTTAAGTTCCTTGAATCTGAACCGCTCATTTCTACTTGGGGATGCTTTATAGGCTGCTGTAGGTGGAAGCTTTAGGCATGTCATCATTCCTAGCTTTGTAAAAGCCATTATGAGGGCCCTTCTTCCTACCATCTATAAAGTAGTCCTGTTCCTATCTCAGAAGATGCTTGTTGAGTGCTAGGTCCCTGATACTTGGGATGAAGAGGTGAAAAAGACAAACTTTTTTTCTTTAAGGAGAAAATATTAAATAAATAATAATAATATGATAGCTCCCTATTACTATCTCCTTACTTAATTTATTACTCTTTGCCACCATATGTCTATGTCATATGTCCATTGGTTTAATTTTTGGTTTTAATCTCCAACGAGATTATAAGCCCCATGAGAACAGGGACTTTGTTTTCTTTACTGCTGTATCCCCAATGTCTAGAAAAACGCCTGGAATGTAGTGAATACTTAACAAATGTTGGTTGGATGAATGGATGTTGAATGAGAGTGCTACGAGGAGGAAGGCAAATGTGTAATGAAATCTTACAACCTGGAATACCTCGCAGAAGGTGGGCCTGGGAACCAACTGCATCAGAATCATTTCAGGTGATTGTTTAACACGCAGATTTTTGATTCCCTCCTGAAATTCACTGATAATAAATTTCTGAGGGTGATACCTGGGAATTAGAATTTTAACAACCTTCCCAGATAATTTGTATACACCCTGCAGTTGGTGAGTTACTGGTTTGGGGTATAAAAGAGGTTGAAAAGAAGTACAGTCACGTGCCACATAATGATGTTTTGGTTAATAGTGGACTGCGTATGTGATGGTGGCCCCATAAGATTATAATAACTGTATTTTTGCTGTATCTTTTCTAGGCTTAGATATGGTTAGATGCACAAATACCATCATGTTACAATTGCCTGCAGTATTCAGCACAATAACATGATGTATGGGTTTGTAGCCCAGGAGGAATAGGCTATAAAACATAGCCTAGGTGTGTAGTAGGCTACACCATCTAGGTTTGTGTAAACATACCCTGTAATATTTGCACGACGATGAAATCACCTAATGGTGCATTCTCAGAGCATGTCCCCGTCATTAAGCAATGTGTGCTCGTAGTTATTTAAACGAAACTGTGAACGATGTGTGTGTATGTATATGTCTGTGTGTGTGAGTGCACACAGGTGTGCATGTGAATTTGGGTGTGGATTTAGAGCTGAAGAGTTAACATCTCCAGGAGAGGGAGCAACATAACCTCTAAGTAGTAAGGAACTACTTCAGGAAGTGTTTTTAGCTGGAGCGTGACACGGTTAGGTCTATATATTTCAAAAGATCACTGGCTATCGTCAGGTAGTTTCATTTGTCTAAAAACTCCTGCCTTGTAGCTGAGAGGTCCCATATGTAGAGAAGAGATCATGTGTTTTGGAATCAAAAAGGCCAGACACAGACTCTTATTAGCTGTGCGACTGAGAAAAAGTGCATAACTTCTCTGAGCCTTACTTTTCTCACATGTAAAATGGGGACAGGAATACGTTTCTTATTAGATTTTTTGAAGGACTGACTGGTTTAATTCATGTAAAATATCTGGTACAGCCCTGGGAATAATGTCAGTTTCTGCTTAAGGCGCTTCTGCTCTCTGGAAGAAAACCACAAACACACACCAAACACTGGCATACCAGATACATGTTGGCAAATGTGAAACCAGCCTCAGGTTTGAGAAACCCTGCACGATTTGGGGGGGGGTATGTGGAGGGAGAGACTGTGGGAAGGCAGGGACTCCTAGAGGCTCTGTCAGGAAAAGGAGATGAAAGTGGTGTGACCAGTACTTGCTGGAAAAAAACACATGAATAATTTATACACAGACAGTCTTTGTCATCAGGAACTAGGACTGGCAGCCAACTATTCAATAAGATCTTTCTCAAAGACCAGCACGAATCACTTTAGTTCCAGCAATAACGTTTTCCAAGTAGTTCATTAAATTTCCCTCCCCTCTTCCCCAGTGGTACATCACTCTTGATTGTAGAGATTAAAAATATTAAGGACATTCTGTGCCTTCCCTTCTCAATCTTCCCTTCCTTCTCTCTTTCCTCTCCTCCAAACATCTTAAACAATTAGCTTCTAAGAGCTGGTCCTGTTTTACATTTTCCTATTAACTGGAACTGAGTGATGGTTTGAACAGAGATCCGTGTTCCCAAATCAGCATCATGTTCTCTTCCCTCCCACACATTCCCTCTGTGTGTCCAACCATCTCTCATTAAGTCTCATGGTGTCTGAGTGTATCTCCCTTCCCTCTTGAGGCTGCCCTTAATGTTCATCCTAACCTATTTTCAGCTGGCTAGAATTTATGGACTGACATCCAGGGTAAACCTTGGTTTGCTGAGACAGTATTTCATTCAATTAAATATAAATAGGCAACTTACACAGACACACACATATGCATGTACTCTTGAGGGCCTACTATGTGCAATATTGATACTAAGTACACATTGGTGAATAAAACGGTCAGAATCCCTGTACCCATGGGAGAGACATAAGAAAGACATACACAAGTACGTGTGTAATAATAAATGGTGTTAAGTTGCATGAACGAAATAAACAGGGCCCATTCATAGAGAATAACAAAGAGAGAGAGAAGAATCTTATTTAGCATGACCTCAGAGGCATTTCTGAAGATAGGAAATTGCAGAAGGAGATGGGTCAGCTATGCACGGAGCAGGGCTGCACGCCCTTGAGTTAGAAGGAACAGAGTGAGTGAAGGGAAAGATCTTTTTCTGTATGAGTAACCGATAGGTGACAAGTGTGGCTTGGCCATCAGGTAGAAAAAGCAAGGGTGGCCCAAGATGAAGTTATACAAGTAAATGGGGACCGGGAGTTAGATCATGCTGGTCTCTGTGGGCTCTGGGTAAGAGGTGTGAGATCTATTTTAAGTATCTTAGGAAGACATTGAAAAATTTTGTGAAAGACATCTGATTTTATTTTAGAAAGATTTCTTCTGGCTTCTCTGTGGAATATGGATGGGAGAAGCCAGGGAGAATTTGGAAAGCCCGGCACAGAGACGATCACAATGGTCCACGAGAGAGATGGTAGTGGCTTGAACCAAGGTGGTAACAATAGCCATCAAACAGTGGGCATATATCATGTTTATTTTGAAAGCAGAGATGAGGGAATGGATTTGGGGTTGAGAGAAAGAGTAATCAAGGATGACTTAAAACTTCTAGCCACTTCTTCAGAGGAGGAAATGCTGAGAGAGGAGTGGTTTGGTGGTTAAACCAAGAACTTTGTTTTGAAGTTTGAGATTCTGGGAGATATCCAAGAGTACATATCAAGTAGGTAGTTAATTTATAAATCTGGAGTTTAGATAGCAGCTCAAGATCATGGTTACAAACTATAGCTCCATCAGTATATAGATGGTATGTCAGTTGGGAGATCAACTCAACAAAAATTTAAAAAATGAGGCCCCTAAATGTAGTGGGTCAAATAGGATACAAATTTGTTTCTCATTCCTGTAATGGTTCAGCAGTATGTGGGTGATCTAGATTAGGTAGACAGTTCCACTCCACGAAGTCATTCAGGGATTCGTGTTACTTTTAAGTTGTTTATTTGTCATTGCTTTGAATATTATTTTTCACTATATGGTGGAAATTGGCTCACTAGAACCAGTATCGCATTTCATCATCTGGAAAAAGGGGAAAGAAGGCATCATCTTTGTAAGGAAATGGCCCAGAAGTTGCACATGTTATTTAGCTGCAAGAAAGGCTGTAACCCCGTCTATAAACTGGATGGCCATGTGTCACCTGGTGAGGTGTCAGTTCTATTACTAAAATGAAGAGGGAATTAGATACCAGAAGACAAGACATATTTTATGCCACAGACAGTCTATAAAGCCTAGGGACTGGATGTACAGGGTCTCTCAATGTCAGTGCTATCGGCATTTTGGACCAGATACTTCTTTGTTGTGGGATGCTAGGCTGGGCATTGCAGGATTTTGTACTCACCACCAATGTTTAGCAGTATCTTCATCCTCTATCCTTTAGATTCCAGTAATATAGCACCAGTTGCAACAATCAAAAATGTCTCTAGTCCCTAACAAATGTCCTCTACAAAAGGGCAAAATTGTGCTCTGTTGAGAATCACTGAGTTACATACGGAGACAGTATAGAGAAAGAGGATGAGAGTGTGGCATCTGGGGTTTTAGGAGTGCCAGCAATTAAAGATTGGGTAGAAGAAGAGGCAAGGAGGAGTCAATGGGATAAAATGAAAACCAAGACTGAAGAGTGTCATAAAAGCCAATATAGGAGGGAATTCAGTAAGGTAGGACTGAGTGACGGTTTTGAATGCTGCTATGAAATCAACTGAGATGAGGGCAGGAATGTGCTTGTTGGATTTGGCGACATGGAGATTATAGGCAATCTAGGCAAGAGCAATTTCTGTGCAGTGGTGTAGGTGAAACCCAGGTTGTAGTAAATAAAGAGTAAGCAGAAAATGAAGACGTGGACACACATTTGTAGACAACCCTTAAACAAATGAAAAAGTACAGAGAAATGGAGTAGCTGGAGGGTTATAAAAGTTCAAGGGAGGTTTGTTTGGTTTTTAATGAGAGATACTAGAGTCCATTTGGATGAGTTGAAGGAAATAATCCAATATACAAAGAGTGACTTATGATCCAAACTTGTAAAGTGCTTGGAACTGCATTTTACAAGTAAACTATATATTAGATATTAATATTACTCTATAAATTATAGATTAAGTAAGCAATTATATCTTTAGACTCTAATATGGACTGAATGTTATTGTCTCCCAAAATTCATATGTTAAAGTCCTAACCCTCAAGGCAATGGTATTAGGCAGACAGCTTCATATTTCTTTCTTGTGAATGGAGACTGCTCACTCAAACAAGTGTCGTGATTATTTATATACTTTGGATGCTAATCCATTCTCTGTCATATACATTGCAAACATCTTTTTCTGGTCTGTTGCTCACGTGTGCATTTTACAATATTTTTTGTCATTCTAACATTTTTCTTTTGTGATGTAGTCAAATGTATCAACCTTTTTCTTTATGGGTTTTGATTTTCATGTCTTCCTCTCCTAATATCACAAACGTATTTTCTTTAGAATATTTTCTAAACGTTTAAAAAGTTTGCTTTTCAGATTAAGATTTTAATCTGTATAGAATTCTTTTTTTGCATATGGGCTGATGTAGGGCTCTGTTCACTTCTATTAATTTCTGAACAGATGGCCACGTGTTCCACACCACCGAGTGGCCAGTCTTTCCTTTTCCCACTGATTTGTGATTTGTGACACTACCAGGTCTCCATATATGTATGGGCTGAATATAGGTCTGTTTGTCTTTTTCCACACCAATAGAACAGTGCTTTAATTATTACGATTTAAAATAAGTCTTGATGCTTACTCAGGCAAGATCCACCTCCTTGTTGATCTTCTTCAAGATATTTATGGTTCTTCTCATCCCTTTACTTTTCTATGTGGATGTTAGAACTAGCCTGTCAACTCCATGAGAAAAATCTCTGGACTAACATTTATGCGGTATATAATTTTTTGATCCCTTCGTTTTTAACTTTTCTGTGTCCTTATGTTTAGACATGTCTTGTAAACAGTATAGATCGGGATAAAAAGCCATACAATCTAATAGTTCATCTTTTCAAAGGAGAATTGAATTTATTTATATTTATTTAGGTATATTTATGCTTTAAAAAATCATTTTTTTTCTATTTCTTTGCCTTCTCCTCTCTCCTTCTTCTTTCTCCCTTGCTTTCTGCCATCTGTTTGTTAAATCATAATTTATTTATTCTCTGTTTGCTTTTCAATAGAAGTTCTACGTTCTATTTTTATTCTTTTAGTAGTTGCCTTTACCTTTTGACATGTATACATTAAAAGGTCTCAAGTGAATCAATAGCTTTAATCTCTTTCCAACCAATAAAAGGTTCTTAAGTTTATTCCAATCTCTATTTCTATTTTTTTCTTAATTTGAACTTTTAAAAAATCACCTCCACCCAAATTTGTCAATATTATTTTTTTAATAATCAATACTTTAATTTTTCTAACACATTTGCCAATTTCTTTTCTCTTTTTGCTTCTTTAATCCCCCTCTTTCCATCTGGGTTTTGAATTCTTTTAACTGAATGGTATCTTTTAGAAGTAGTTTGGGAACTGTGAATGAGAAACTCGGTTTTTTTTGAAGCCTGACTATGTATTTACCTAGCCCTCATTTTTTACATGAGAATGTTGTTGATTATAGAAATCTGGATGGGCAAATCTTTTTCCTTAGCTCTTTGAAGAAACTGTTCTGTTGTTTTCTGGCATCTATTATTACTAACGGGGAGACTTTCCCGTGTAATGGTCATTCCTTTGTGAATCGTCTGTCTTTTTCTCTAGGGGATCTTGATGTTTTCACTTTGCTTTTCGTATTTTGTTATTTCATTATAGCATACCTAGGAGAATTTTGTTGTTGCTTTTTTCAGTGCTCCCTTAATCTGTGATGTATGTCTTTCTTAAATTCTGAAAAATTTATCATCCGATCTCTATTTCAATATTGCCATTGTTTTTCCCTTCATTTTCTGTGTTCTCCTACAATTCCTACTAGACTCATGTAGGCCTATCTCTCTCTACCCTCCAATTCTCTTACTTTTTCTTTCATACTTTCCATTTTGGCAGGCGAGAATTCTACCATTGCACCACCAATGCTGCGCATACTTTCGATTTTGTTGCCCCATGTAAAGCATCGCATGTCTTTATCGTGTCCGTTTTCTAATTTATTAATTATTTACTCCATTTCTTTGGACTCATCCCTTAGTTATGCATTTGCGTATCTAATATTTCAGTGACTGTGTTCATTATCAAGATTTCTATTTGGTTTTTTAAAGTTTTTTTTTTTAATTCTTAAAAAATCTTTGAAATATTTTAATAATGCTTTGTATTTATTATATGTTCGTCCTTTCTGAATATTAAAAACATATTTATTTAAAAATATTTTTGTTTTGTTTTATCTCTTGTTTTCTATTACAAATTCCTTCTGTTTATCACGTCTGCTGACTTTCCCTCATGTGGCTTATTAACTTGTGTGGTTCAAAAACCATTTTCTGTAGTAAACTCATCCTTGGTGGGAGTTGGGTCCCAATGACGTGTGATGTATCAGCTTCCTTATAAGTAATCTGAGTTTGCTTCTTCTAAAGCTCAATGGATTTTTACCAATTCTGGGTAAGGTTTTGTAATAATTTTGCAGCTTTGAGGGCTCCCTCCACAGGTGGATGGTGTCAATTTGGAGCCCAAATTTCTTATGGGTCTAAATTTCTAGCCATGGCACCTGGCTGATGGGCAGCTTTCTTGTCATGTATCCAGATCAGTAGAGGAGTATTTCAAGTCCAATGTCATGGTCTTATGGCATTTTGCATCATCAGCAAATTTCAGTAGATATTTTAATTTAAACAGGGACTCAAGTTCAACACCGAGTCCTGCAGGGATTGAGCGGATTGAGGTGTTACCTCCTGTCCCCAGTGCCTTTGCCGATTTCTGCTCCGTCTGGGAATTCTTTGGCTTTGTCTGCCATTCCCTGCCCTGCCTGAGTTCTTGCTCTGTTCTTGGGACCTGGGGATTTTCCTTTTGTTATTTATAACTTTGGTTATCTATTCATTTTTTTCTCTTTGTTCTATTTTCTCTAGTGTTAATACGTGTTTCATATGGGAGGGCAGCCTTTCCAGAACAGCAGAGATCACCACATTATCAGAAATCACTCTTATCTCATTACTCACAGTTTACAAATGAGGAAATTAAAGCTCAGAAAGGGTAAGTGCATTATCCAGCATTTCCAGCCAGTCACTGATGAAGCCAGAAATAGCATGTGGTTCCGTTAGGCTCCAGAGCCCATCCTCTACACTAAACCACACTGTTGAGTTTGGATGGCAGAGGTGGATGGATGGCCTATGCCATGGCTCAGAGGTGAGAATGAGCAAGTTGCCTGTGGGAATCAGCAGTCAGGGGAGAAGAAGTCAACCACATGGTGGAAAAAGAAGGGTGAATCATAAAATGGCTTTAGAAAGGAGGTATTTGTGAATGGCCAAGATCAGGCTTCAGTTTTTGTACTTATTATTGTGACAGGTAAAAGGAAATCCCTGTGGGTTCTTGAGCTTAAGAGCTGACGCAATGGGTGAGGTTAACGATTCATACTGCTCATTATGAAATATATGTGAAAACATGTGAGCACTGAGGTGTTCCACTGGAGAGCTCGTGGGATGTTAGACTTGATCCTGAGTAGAAGATGTAGGAGAGGCTTTTGTTACATTGATCTCTGGCATTGATAGGAACTGATTTGAATAACATAAAATAGAAGATTTATAAACATTATGGGAATAGATATGCATCATTCTGAAAGCATATTATTGAATATAAACAAACTTGATGGCCACAGTGACTAAACTATAATTAATAAATCCAGTGAAGACCATTATCTACTGCATGTTCACTAGTGGCTCAAGTATAGAGCAAGGGCCCTCAACCCTGCCTCTGCAGCATTATGCCCATTTGCAGAGAACATTGAGATTTGTAGAGGTTAAATAATTTGCCTTACGACACACAAGCTGTGACTGAGCCACAGGTCCATCTGACTCTAGCTGCTAACCACTGTGTTCTAAGTTTTACTGTGGTCCAGAAAATTTTCTCAAGCACTTTTTGCAAGGTAATATGGTAAACACTATGGGGAAGAGAAATCTTCATCAGATGCAGTAGTATGAGTCTTTGAAGAATTTATAGTATATTAGGAAAATGCTTATCTCCTGTAATGCATGGTGGAAAATGATTAACAAAATAATGGACTCAGGGATGGAGAACTCGCCTTTCAGAAGACTCCCTGGAGGGTGTGGCTGTTGAAGCGGGCCTTGGGAAATGGGTAAGATGTGGCTATACTGAACCAAGAGGATAAAAATAGAGAGGAAAGAGGCAAGTGTTCCAGGTGGCAAGCAGAGCAGGAGCAAAAATATGGAGGTGACAAAGGCAAGACAGTTTTTGGGAAAGTTAAGTAGCTGGTCTGATTAGACAGAGAGTATTTGTGTGGAATAGGGAACATGCTGAAAAAATACAATGAAGATTGAAACAGTGTGAATAATAATTATAGCTAGTATTTGCTAGGCACTTAAAATGTGCCAAGCAGTATCCTTGGGGCTTTAAATTTATTATCTTACTGAAAGTTTCTAACTAACCTCTGAGATTGATATAATAGTATCATCACCCCCATTTTACAGCTAGATAAACTGAGGTTTAAAGAAGTAACTTGTCTAAAATCATATGGGGAGTAATGGTGAAGCTGAGACTCAAACCCAAATTTGTCTAAAGTTCATGTTCTTCTTCTCCATGGCACCCTTTGGTCACCCAGTGAACGTTACTCTTGGTTCCAAATGGACTCTGCTTCAGAGCCACAGTTTTGATCTACTGGCGATGTTTTTTTCTTCTCTGATTTATACTGGTCTGACATATGGTGTCATTTCCCTGAAAGTTTAAGAGAACTATGGGGGAAGAATTGGCCCTAATTTCATCCTTGTGGAAAAAGAAAAAAAGAAATGAAAGTGAATCAAATCACTGTCTGCTAAAGAGTTGTCTCTTCTTCCTAAACTTAGTGCTAAGAGGGTTAGGTCTTCACATGTTTCTGTAAGAGAATGAACTCATTTGTCATTAGACTTATACTGGGAAGGGATTAAGGGGGCCACTCCCTGAGGCTCTGATAGTATACCACTTGAGTCACCTTATGAGAAAGGATACCACGCTTGGCTTTTTAACAAGGTTACTGATTTAGGGTGACCATACATCCTGGTTTGCCAAAAGTGGTCTTTATTTATGCCTCTTAACCTGGCGTTATTATTCATAGCACCATCTTCACTCCAAATTGTAAGAGTTTGGATGATAAATTACATGGTCTCTCTGCTGAAAGTCGGGATGGCAAAGGAAGTTAGGGCAGCTCCCAGGACTGTTACTTTGGATGGGGTTTCTGCCTTGGAGTCACAGCCAAGAGTCAGAAGGATTCTGCTTCTTCACAGTCTGGCAGAATAAACAATGCTTTAGGGACCTAGGCCCTTCCCTTGAACTGAATGACTGCTGGCGTCCTTGGCCGCTCCAGAGATAGTGACGTCAGGTACTCTTCTTGGCATTTGAGGGAGTGAAGTCAGAGTGGTGGAAGAGCAGAGGCTGTGCTCATTTATGGAGTCAGCAGTTTTGGGAACGGGAGGATATGGACTAAGAACTTCAGTCTCAGGAGATCCCCTTGCAATCAGGGCCATGTGAAGGGTGGAGACACATTGTGGTCTGCTGATAGAAGGCTCCTTAATGAGGCATCTAAAAAAGCCTCCCTTATTCTAAGAAAGGATATACCTGTGTTGGAGGAGTTATTTGTAGTCATTGAAGTTTCTTAGGCCAAAAATAAAGTGTATAAAACACCACCTGTCTTCGGTTACTTCTTAACTTGGCATCTTTGGTTATTGATGATTTGGGAGATACTCTTTTCTTATGCAGAATATATGTATGGAGTACCTGCAAGATGCTGGGCCACTGGGCTCATGGTTGATATTGTAACAAATAGATATGAGAGTAAGACAACGTTGCTCTTACTCATAAAGCTCATTCTCAGCATCCACTACAATGCACCATTTAAGCAAATATTTCATACCCCCCAAAATACTGTATCTTGTTTATGGAAATGTTCACATATAATACAAGTACAAAAACATGTATCTGAAGGATGCAACAGCTTTTGGATACTAGTTAACCCTAGGGAGGGTGGGAGCAAAGGAAAGGAATGGGTCTGGGCTGTACTTGTATGGAATGCATTTTATTTCAGAGAGAGAAAAAGAGAGAGAGAGAGAGACCTGAAGCAAAAATGGCAATATTTTACATCTGTTATATCTTATTTATATTTGTTAAATCTTAAAATATACAAGTAGTATTATTTTCTGTACTTTTCTAAATGTTTGGAATATTTTATAATTAAACATCAAAATTGTACTCCATAAATATATACACTTATACCCTGTCAACTTACAATTTAAAAAATTGAAAAAAAATTATAACAGCCTTCTAAGGAAGACAGACCTCTTAAAATGGATGGTCCTTTTGTCATTGCAGAGGCTGACCCAACCAGGAGGTGATGAAGAGGAGAGATGGAAGGAGGAAGAGGGGACAGGGAGAAGGGGTGAGGCTGGTGCCTTGCGGGGTCATGGAGTTGACAGAAAGTCTCCAGGTATGGGCTGACTGTTTCACAAAAAGACATATCTGTGTGTAAGTGGAAGTTTTGTGCATTGCTCTACCATAAACCTCTCCACATGCTCACACACGTGACCCTGGTGAGCGTTGTTTTCTAAACTGAGGAAGGTGCCAGGTTCTTATCTGGACGATTCTGGCATGGACTGAAATAGCGTGGCAGGCACAGAATCAACAACCTCTGTGGTTAGCTGGCTCGGCGGAAGCAGGAGGTGAGAGCCAGAGTTGACTAAAATGATCTACCCTTTGAAGAACCCACAGGAGATTTGGGGAGGACGTTGGATTTGCCCAGGGCAGGGCATGAGAGTGAGTGGGATTGAAGTGATCTTCTCTAAAGCTCAGGAGCAGGCAGAGCTCGGTGGCTTCCGGGTGAAATATTTCTCACGTTGGTGACGTGGGACTTAGCAAGCCCTCCCATGACAGCCACGACTCTAGGAAAAGACGGGGAAGGTGGGGAGAAGGTGAGGGGAGAGAAGATGTGAGGGAGACACAAAGAAGGGAGTAGAAGTAAAAGGAAGCGTGTGTGGCAGGAACTTGCAGAGACGCACGTGGAGCTCCCTGAGGCCTCACCGCGTGACAGCTGAGCGAGAAGCAGACATTCATCAGGTCCTGGTTGGCAGAAAACTACCCAGGTCCTCATAGAACCTGTGGACAATAGAGGACTCAACCTCCCATACACAGCTGTGGGTTTGGGGGACATGGCGCTGAGGGTGGCAGCGGGACTCGTCCGCGGACCTTGCTTCGTGCTGCCCTCCAGACTGTGGGCCGCCAGGAATCCCACAAGGAGTCCTGTTTGCAAACACACACGGGGCACTTTCACCAAGTCGCCGACTGATGACCACAAAATGGACCGAGGGTCACGGTCCACAGGCGAGAAGGGAATATCCTAGAACAGGCAAAGGAAGGGGAGTGATATCTGGCCATCTGCTGCAGTCGCTGACCACACTTTAGTCTTTTTATTCGGCAGGCCTGGTATCATGTAGCAGCTTAGTTCCTAGATGGAGGAGAAACTGAGGCAGTGGTAGACAGGGGTCGGGCTCAGATGACGAGGGAAGTGTTGGGAAAAGGGAGGAGACAAGGGCCTGGAAGACTTCAAGGGAGGAGAGGCAAAACAGGTTTCTTGGAAATGAAATTGCCTCCCCAAAAGAACAGCCTGATGTGATAAGAGCAAAGTAATCAAAAACAGACGGCTCATGTTTCCCTGGAAGTGGAGAGCCAAACAGCAACTGGCGTTCGGCTGTTCCCGAGTCCTTCCCCAGGCCCTGGGTGGGGAATGGGCTGAGGGGATCTTTCTTCAAGGGCCCCCCACTGACTCTATGGCAAGGAGCTCAGAGCCTTGGAAACAGCAAGCCCTCCCTCCGCCACCTCCCAGCCAATTTGCTCTTACCACCATTACAAATACGGGGTGAATAATCCTCCCTCAGTCCACTGGGTCTTTCTTCCCAACCTCCCCTCCCCACTGTCTGTACCCCCCACAGCTGCTTCACTAAATCATTCAGCTCAGAAAGGACTGTCCACGTGCCTTGCCACTCATTCTCTTGCTGTGCAGAGGGCTTGTCTGATTTAAAGAGGTGGAAGGTAGGTGAAATCTCTAATTTCATACAGCTCCCCATGAGAGGGCTTCATGTGACAGCCCTTGTTCAAAGGACTCAGTAGTGGGATTTGATATTGGATCAAACGGATTACCCCTCCCACTCCCCCCTAACTCTGTGTTTTGGCCGACCGCCTGCTAAACAGCATCCCCAGAGCTTTCTGCAGCTTGTACCAAAACACAGTCTGACTTCTTGCACCACCAAATGACTGCAGTTTCTGAAACTTGGCAGGAACAGTCGGCTGCTTAGCCAGCTGGAAAGGAAAAGGGGCAGGTCTCTAAGAAGGAAGTGAGACCTTGACTTCAAGCTGAGAGATCCATGGACCTTGAAGAATAAATAGGCCCAATGTCCACCCAGAGTCCTCATTAGCTCCTGAGAGCAACAACAGGGGTGATTTCAAAGCAGAGATAGCTTTGCAAAGACAAAGGTAAATGTCTGATGCTTCAGCTAAAGTCCTGTTGGGGAGATCAAAAGAGTAAGAAGGGGGCAGTTGCGTAACTTTCCCACATCAGCTGGAGACTGAGTCTGGGCACTGCTCCTCTAGGTTTCCTGGTCCTACATCCAACTCGGTGGAACATGTTTTCCTTTAATTGTCATGGGGCTCGCCCAGCACACTGAGTTCAGAGTTGGTGTGAGAGTCCTAAAATGAGCTCAGTGCTGTGGTCACTGTTGGAAGAACTGAAGACTTGACTCATGGTCTACCAGGAGCAGGACAGACACATGGACTGATTTACAAACGGCTTAGCTAAAACTTACAAAAATGTTCAGATGATTGCTAATTAATAGTAAAAGCATGGGGTTCAAAGTAATCTATGTATCTCACACTTTGGAGAATTTTTTTTTATTTCTGCATATCATGGGGGTACAAATGTTTAGGTTACATATGTTGTCCTTGCCCTGCTGCCAGTCAGAGCTTCAAGCGTGTCCATCCCCCAGATGGTGTGAATCACATTCATTATGTATTTATATACCCATGCCCTCCTCCCCATCTGCCCAATGCCCGATAGATGTTATTCCTATATGTGCACTTAGGTGTTGCTCAGTGAAACCAATTTGCTGGTGAGTACATGTGGTGCTTGTTTATCCATTCTTGGGATACTTCACTTAGTAGAATGGGTTCCAGCTCTATCCAGGAAACTACAAGAGGTGCTAGATCACCATTGTTTCTTATAGCTGAATAGTACTCCATGGTATACATGTACCACATTTGATTAATCCACTTATGTATTGATGGGCACTTGGGTTGTTTCCACATCTTTGCAATTGTGTATTGTGCTGCTATAAACATTCGAGTGCAGGTATCTTTTTTATAGAATGTCTTTTGTTCTTTTGGGCAGATGCCCAGTAATGGAATTGCTGGATCAAATGATAGATCCACTTGTATCTCTTTAAGGTATTTCCATATTACTTTCCACAGAGGTTGCACTAGTTTGCAGTCACACCAGCAGTGTGTGAGTGTTCCTATCTCTAGGAGAAATTTTATACAAGACTCTTGTCCACTAGAATTGGTCTGTTAGGTCAGGGGGTTTGATTTGTTTTATTTCCTGCTGCATCTGGAATACCTAGAATTCTGCTGAGGTATTCTGAACATATTAGGTACTCAATGAAATTAATTTCAATGGATGCATCTATTTCAGCACCAAATTTTTTTTAATTTATATTAAGTACCTGTTAGAAATAGTTCCTAAATTTCTTATAATTTTTATTGATACTCTAAAGATAAGAGACTAAACTTAAGTTACATTTTGCTTGGTGACTCAGGGTCTGATTCTAACCTAATTACACTATCATATGACAAGGGTAGCTGTCATCAGATACTATTGAGAGATGTGCCTTTTTGGTCCTGTCTGCCCCTCTGCTAAATGGCTTCAGACTGTTCAAGTTCTTCTGTTGTATTTGTATTGTCTTCCTGTATCCTCCTTAAGGGGAAGATTTTGGTTTTACCCTCTCGTTATCCTCTGGGCATCTGCCTATGATCTACTGAGTTCTAATTTGCTGCTTTGAATCTGTAACCCAGCATGGCCCAGCATAGTGGGATAAATGTCCAGGCCTTGGAGGTCTGGGTTTGATTTCTCCTACTAGTTTTACATATGTGTAACTGGACAAGCCAATTAGAGCCCCTGAAACTCAGGTCCTCATCTTTAAAATAGGAACAAAAATGCCTCACTGGTTATTGTGAGAACTCGGCAAAATAACTCGTGTCTCAGT
Organism: Lepilemur ruficaudatus; assembly: GCA_963574885.1. Classification (NCBI taxonomy): domain Eukaryota; kingdom Metazoa; phylum Chordata; class Mammalia; order Primates; family Lepilemuridae; genus Lepilemur; species Lepilemur ruficaudatus. The sequence goes on from CAUYRT010077529.1 coordinate 15,243, forward strand.
CAGATGCTAAGGAGTTCACAAGCCTATGAGAGCAAAATATAATTTGAATGGCCGTATTTCTCCCATGTCCCACCCCAGAACTCAGCACTTCTTAGCCAATTCTCTTTAGTCATGTCTTGGCGCTCCCAAAGGATGTCCCACGTGCGCTGTGTTTTCCTCTGCTCCCTCCCCTGCTTGCCGTGTGTGCTGCTCTCTACGTGGGGCCTTTGCACTGCTGAAGCCACGTAGGTGAGCTCCAGCGTGCACACCATGCGACCGCCACTAGACGATCCTGCGTCCTCGGCGTGCTGGAGCACTGCTTGGTGCTGTGTCTACCTGTGCTCAGATTCTCACGAAGTCTTCCCAAAATAATTCAGTCACTTCTGTGCATCATTCTGTGCCTCTAGGAATCTATTCCCACCATCCTTTATGAAAGAACAGCTCCATCAGTTTCTAGCCTTTGCTCCCCTAACATACTCCCAGCCACGCGGGCTGCAGAGGAATAGATGCCATTCTGTCTACTCCACACACATCTGCTCTCTCCTGCCCCCTCCTGCCTGGAGTCAAAATTCTTTTTCTTATCCGAGTTAACAAAACCCAAACTATGACAACTCCTGGAGTGGAAGGGAAGTGCTGTGCATGAGACTAGAATGGTCAGTTCTGGTATAAAAGATACCATAACTGAAAAGAAGAATTCCAAAGAGGGACAGATGATGACAGTGGAAACTGCACATAAGGTAACCAGTTAGATCAGCCAGGGGACCATTGCTATGACTTGAATGTTTGTGTTTCCCCAAAATTTACACATCGAAATCTTTACCCCCAAGGTGATGGTATTAGAAGCTTGGACCTTTGCGAGGTGATTAGGCCCTCACAAATGGGATTAGTGCCCTTATAAAAGAGGCTGCAGTGAGATCCCTTTCCCCTTCCACCATGTGAGTGAGGTTAGAGTGAGAAGGCAGCTGTCTATGCGGAAGAAGTTCCTCACCAGATATCGTGTCTACCGATGCCTTGATATTGGACTTCCCAGCCTCCAGAATGATGAGAAATAAACTTCTGTTGTTTATAAGCCACCTAGCCTGTGACATTCTGTTCTAACAGTCTGAACACAGCAAGACAATCATTGCTCTAAGTTTCACTCTAAGTCATGACCGCAATATCCAATATGCAGGGCGGACTCCAGGGTTTTGCCAGGTCTATCACTGCAAAATTGTCCCTATAAGGACAATTAATTTTGCACTCAAACAATGTAAAATTAATGTAACTATAATGTACATAAGTCCATTCATTGAGCTGGTTTTAATTGAGCTCTTCCTTGGACCAGGCATTCTTCCCTGCTGGAGTAAGCCCTCATTGTTCCTTCCCTAATGGAGGTTTCAGTCTGGTGGAAGTGAGAGGTGTTAGTCAAGTAAATAAATGTATAATTGCAAATCATGATATAATACATAATGATGGTATATGATATAATGATGATGACGATGACGATGGTAGCTAACATGTACTGAACACATAACTGCATGCGAAGGATTGTGCTAGGCTTTCTTCTTGTAATATTTAATATTCTTAAAATGCATTGAAGTAGGGAGTATCGTTATTCCTATTTTATGGATGATAAAACTGAGGTTTTCAAGGAGGTTATATAATTTGCCTATGTTCACACAGCTACCAAGCAGAAAATCTGGGATGCCAACTAGACAGTCTGACTAACAGCCTTCATTTTCAACCGTATGCAATACTGTGATTATTTCTATGAGAGAAATAATAGTAATTTCCTGGAGTTATAGTTCGGGAACTACACCACCATATAACAGTGGGTCCTGACACAGTATGGAATGTGGAGGGGGCCAAAGAAGCTTTCTCTGTGGAAATGATATTTCAGCTGAGAAATGGAGAAAAACGAGTTAACGAGCCAATGGGGTGGGACTTGAGAGAGCTTTCTATGCAGAGGCAACCGTGTGCAGGGTGGGCCCGAGTTGGAAAGCAGCACTGTGCCCTGGAAGGAGTGAAGGTTCATATTATGGGCTGTTGTACATTTCATGATTGTGAAGTTGGAAGCGATGATGCCTCTGTGTGTCTCGGGGAGAGAAATGAACTGATGTGGGTCAGTGGATTTCTGCTCTGGCTGTACGGGGGGGACCCATCAGTATAGCAGTGGCACTAATTTTTCTGTTAAGTTTCTCTCAGTTTGGGCTCAAGATCACTAGCATATCATCTTTTCCTGATCCCCCTTCTTGGAAACCTGTCTGCATTATTATTACTCTTTGGATGAAGATGAAAATTCTTGAAATCCCTCCAAGCCCTGTATAGGTTGGCAGCTTCTTGCTCTCTGGCTGCCCTTTCACCCTGTTCCCTCCTGCTGTCTGTGCTCCCTACTTCCCACCACATTGATGTTTTTTTTTTTCTTCAGTTCTTCATGCTCCTTCCATCTCCTCTGCCTAAACAATTGCCTTTTTCCTCTCTGTTTGATCATGTACTCAAAATTGTTTTCTAGCACCTGCTATGTGTTGGGCACTGTTCTAAGCACTGGAGTCGCAACTAACATGCAAGACATGTATGTAGGTGTTGGGGTTGGGGAGAGCAGACAAAAGAAAAAAAAGAAAAGAGGAAGTAAACAGGAAGAAATACCAGCTTACGGTGATTGCCATGCAAGAATTAAAGTTGAGGGATCTAATGGAGAGAAACTGGGTGTAGGTGGGATGGAGTGGTTAGGAAAGACTTTCCAAAGGCGTGATATTTAAGCTGAGACCTGGATGATGAAAGGAGCTAGAAATGGAAGAAGTAATAGGGAAAAGTATTCCAGGTGGAGGGAGCTACAAGTTCAAAGGCTATACATGGAGAATAAAGATGGGCTGTTGGAAGAACTGAAAGCAGGATTGTATGACTGGAGTAGAGTTAGGGATGGGGGGAGTGGAAATAGTAGCAGATGAAGTCAGAGGTTGCTCATGGCTGGTCTCCTAGGGCTGTGCGAGTTGAGTGTGAGGAGTTTGGATTTTATCCCGACTGCTGTTGGAGGGGTTTTGGAAGAAGATGGAAACGATGTGAAATGCAGTGATCCTTTTGGATGGATCACAATGGCTGTTGAGTGGAGAATGAACTGTAGCGGGGCAAGGGTGAAATAGTTCATGATAGAGAGTGGATAGAGCTGTCTTGGCTCTGGGTAGTGGTGGGCAAATGGTGAAAAGTGTTGGATTTGGCATGCTGTGAGGGCAGAACGGGGGGTGTTAACCGGATCAGCTGCTTTGGGGAGGGGGGATTGAGGGAGAGAGGAGAATCAGGGATGAGTCTTAATCTTTTGGTTTGGTCAGTTGGGTGGAGGGTGGTACCACTTACTAAAATGGAAAGGCTGAGGATGTCGGGTGCGGGGAGGACTGAGAAGTCTGCTTTGGACATGTCAATGTGAATTTCCGGTATGCTCTCCAGGTGGACTCTCAGGTCTGGGCTTTTGAGGGTAGGAAGGGCTGGATATGCACCTTTGGCAGACAAAGGCACATGCATGGTGTTCCAAGCTGTGGGGAGATGTGTGAAGAGGGAGGAGAAGGGTGCCCACATGTCTGCTGCTCATCATCCATGTTTCCCCCGCGGCTCCTTCCTCACCGGCGCCTGTCCCGCACCCCGGCTGGATAAATCCCTGTTGCAAGCTCTCACAGCCCTCACAGACGTCTCCTTCACAGCTCTGGACACAACTGAAATCTGCGTGTGTTTGTGCAGTTGGTAATGCAATGATTGTGCGACTGGGCCATAGATCCCTGAGGGTAGAGGCTCTTTTGTTTTTATTTATCACCACAAGAAAGATCACCCGAAACTTGGAAATAAGGCAAAAAGGGTGACTGCGTTCTTGCCATGTTCTAGAGCATTGGGTAACAAGCCTGTTCATGGGTCAACTGGGACA
>CAUYRT010077530.1:0-15488 GCA_963574885.1 Lepilemur ruficaudatus
CAATTTCAGCTGTCTTAGGAAGGAAAAGTTTTTTTCAGTGACTTATGCACATTTTGCTTTTATTCAATGTCAAATGCTAATTTATACCCTGCACATTTGAAACAAGTACTGGCTTGCATGATATTCTGGGTATTTCTCTAATATTTTGTTTGTTTTCACTCTGCTTGATGCTTTTGTTATCTTTTCACAAAATACATATTTTGAGGTTTCATATATTTTTGGATTTTCTTTTGTATTGTCTCTCCATTCTGAATAAGTAGAAAGGATATAGCCTGCTATGTATATAGAACAACTATTAAAATATTCAGGGTAAAAATAGAAGTTTCCAGACATCCACTGAAAGTGATTTTATTTTCAGTGAAGATTCTTCACTGCATTTAGAATATTTCTTGTTCCCTTTTCAAGTGGATTTCTGTCTGATACAGCAGCCCCTTTCCCCCCACATATACAATGGGCATAAATGAATCCACTAACACCTTTTGCCCTTCAGGCCATGTTAAAGACATCCCTGGAAGCATGTTTACAGAGATTTAGTAGAGCTCATCAAATGGTAATCATCTAGCACCCATCTGTTCGTGTCAAGGCAATATATATTCTGTAAAATGAATAAAACAAAATCTACCGTTTTCTCACCACAGGACTGAAAACAGTAGTACTCTTAATTTTGTAGCCAATATCACATCTCCAATATGTTCATATCTCTATTTCACTCTTCAGGTTTAATTTAAAAAGTTATCTTCCACATTACCCAATTCATCCATTTTTAATACCTCCCATTTTGTATTTCCTTCATAAAGCATTTGCATCTTACCACCAAAGATGCAAAATATTGTATTTTTATAGTGTCATTTCCCTAAGTCATGGCTCCATCCACTCATAGTACTGTGAGAAATAGGATATCTCCTCTTCTTGGAGATGAACATAGTTTTCCTCTTGCCAGTTTCCAGTAGTTTTCCTGACATCAAATATAAACACACAGCTGGAAGTCCTGGGTTGCCATTTTAGGGAATAAGGAATTAAGATTAAAGCAGGTGTCACATAGGTTTGCAAGCAGAATTTTTTTTTAAGCATCTATAATTAGCCTCTCTTCAATTATTGCATTACCATCAGCAGTCCTTGTTTTGAGATTTTTTAATTTCAGGAAGGACTTAATTTATGAAACTAGTTGTTAATTTACACATAACAGCAAACTAGGTAAGATGACTTTTGACATATTTACCGCCATAACTGAAAACATGTCTAAAGATCTTGATATAGTTATCTCTGCTTTTAAGCCATATTTGACTTCATCAATAAGATTATAGTATTATCAAAATTACCCAAAGATCATTTGCAAGATTCAACAGCTAAACCCCCAATTTTTAAAGAAATTCATTGCCTAAAAGTGTGTTAATGCTTAATACCAATTTCACGGGGTAACTATTAACTTCTGAGGAAAGATTAACATACTCAATTAAATCTCTAAAGTCCAGTATTTTTAAACATCAGAACATAGGCAGAAAAATCACAGATATATGCTTGAGAAATATTGCCTGTATCACAGATGGAAAAGACAGAAAATGAGGTCTTGATGAAATGATGCTACATTTTGGTTTCCCCAGGAAGCAGACTTTGAAATGGAGATTTGCCTGAAGGAAATGTATGGAAGAGCTTTCAGAATTAAGACCTGTGGTGAGAGTGAAGGAGGCAGGATGGAGCAGAGGGAGAGGTTGAAATGCAATGCAGCCACAGCAACGGCCTCACCTGAACCTGTGAGGAGTTTTGAAAGTAGGATAACTATGGAAACCAAAAAGATACTTTGACAAACTTACTTGTATTGAAACTCATTAGGTAATGGGTGCCTGTTACAACATTCAAATAGTATTTAGGTTTGGCATCATTAATCTAAGTCTTTTGAATATTTTAATTTGCCCTGGATTATAATTTGGAATTCACTTGTGTTGTGGTTCTGAAAATTACATGAAACTTGACTATCTACTTATGATAGTGGCTAACATTTTTCTTCCTTTCATATTGGGATTATTGTTGCAAAGTCTGTCCTTATTTCTCTATTGTTAAGCCAGAATCCTGGACACCATTGTTGACTCCAATTTGTTCCTCATACCACACTCCAGATTCATCACAAGACTCTCCAAACTATGAATTTCCTCTTGATTTTCCCTTTTCTTCATCCCCTGCTACCATTTAAAATTTCCTTAATTTAAATCATTAGTTTTTACTGATTGGGTTACTGAAATAATCTTCTGCTTTTGCAGATTTGAGTCTTGTCCACTTATTTTGTTCTTGACTCAGTAGTCAGCGTGGCCAGTTAAAATTGCAAAGCTGGTTATATCATGTTTTTTAAACTTGTAATGGCTTCTTCAGCCCTTAGGGCTGAAGTCCAACACCATTAGTAAGCTTTCAGCCCCTGCATAATCTGGCACCTGTTATCATGTCCAGTCTCACATTGTAAGTCTTTCTCTTTGTTTGGTTATATGCTATGCTTTCTCCCACCTTGGGCCTTTCCCCATGCTATCCTCCTGGTCCATGCCACTCATGCTAAATTCTCTCAACACCACACTAGTCCCTACCTAAATTTATCTTTTGAGCTGTAGCTCAATTATCTCTTCCACAGTGAGAGTTTTCCCAGCTAAACTAAATCCTCTACTGTGGCCCTATATTATGCTGTGTGTAGGTATCATAATAACTTATCACATTTTTAATTTAACCATTTCAGTTCCCTGCTAGATTGGATGATTCTTTAGGGTATAGACCTTGTCTTCCACCCCACCGCTCTCCCCTGCCCCAGAAAAAGTACTTAGATACTAGGAGGACTTGATTTCATTTTTTTTAAATTAACATTTTTGCATTACAAAATAATGCATATCCACTGGGGAAAAATGAAAAATAGAGAAAAAGGCAGATTAGAAGTTAACAATTATCTAACATCCCACAATAAAATTATGAGCCTTGTATCTGAGTGATTTCATTCCAGTCTTTTTTCCAAAAAAGTGAAATTTGTATGCGTGTATGTTTTTGTTATGTGCTTGAATGTATATGTGTGTGCGTGTCTCTGTGTGTGTGGCCACACAGGAGGTGTAAGAGAGACAATACGTTGTATATAAAATTTCACTTTCTGTATTTTTAAAATGTAATTTGATGTAGAAATATCCCTCTATGCTATTGAATATTCTATTCAACTGTGACTTCATAGGTAAGAACTCTACATATGAATCTGCCATTATATATTTTATCAGTTCTCTGTTTGGGGGTGTTTAATTTGTTTGCAACTTTTGCCTTGTCGAGAGCTGAAATAATGCTGACTAAACTTACTGACATAATTTCAAAAGGGCAACTCTGATTACCTAATTTAAATGGATCTTTAAATCCATTCTTTTGATCAATTAGTTTCAGATTCTTTTGATCACTCAGTTTCAGAAAATCAAACTAATTTTTAAAAAGAGACTTTTTTTTAATGGTAAAAGGGATATTGACGTTGTTCTGTTTGTTCTGTTTTGTTTTCTGTTGCCAAAGTTGAGGTGCAGAAATACGGAGAGTGACTACTGCCGGTTGTGGCTGGTTGTCATTGCAGTTTGCCCAGCTTTATGGAGGTTTTTAGAAAAGACTCCTTTCTGATGTGACATGTGACCACCGTTATATATACTCCTTACAGTTATTAGATGGGAAAGAAGGTGATAATATTTAAAATATATACAATAAAGTAACAAGCCTATTATTGCAAAAAAAATTTTAAGAAAACAATAAGGTATTCTGATATCTGGTTTGCTATTATACCAATTACCATTACAAATGAGAGAGAAGCCCAAAACCACAAGGCACCCAGATGTTTATGCCATTCCAGGGAATATAGAATCATTACACGTAGTAGCATTGATGGCCACTGTTAGAACAGGGGGAAAGAGCTCAAATTACGAAAAACGATTGAAATTGTATAGTTGGATATAGAGGCTTGTGTGGCATGTGACGATCCTGTCTTATATAAACTTATGCCAGGTTATTACTCTGTCCTTATTCACTTTCCCCGTCTTCCATCTGCAATGTGTTTCCTAATGTTGAGTATCTGCCAATGCAAAGAATAAGCTCTCTCTCTTTTTCCATAGAATATTTGTAAATTCTTTCATTCAGAGGCCAAATTGTTGTCATATTCTCCAGTCAGTTTAATAAGATGATTTTCTTCAGGTGCCCTGACCTAGATTAAAATATGCTAAGATGGAAATTATTTATTAGAAGATATCTGAAAGCACTGGCTTCTGATATATTCTATATCACTTATAATTATGATAATAATACACACATTGCTCACTATGTGCACTATTTTAAACAATTTTAATGCTTAGCAGTTTTTAGTAACCCTCAAAAAATACAACCCTGGGATGTATAAAATATTATTATGCCCAATTTGTTGATGAAGAAATTGAAGTACAGAAAGCTTAAGTAACTTAAGCAAGACCACTCAGTTAGAAAATAGTGAAGGCAAAATTTGAAACCGGGCAGCTTGAGCTCTGGAACAAGTACTTTTATTGCTTATACTTAAGCTACCTCTCACCAAAAGTACTACTCTCTTCTTAGATCATCAAGCACAAAACATGAGAATGTAATAAATTAGGCCAAAACTTCAGCCCTCAACCAAAGCTTAAACCAAACACTAATCCTAAGTCTTGATCATAAATGTTTGCTTTTCTAACAAATTGCCAGCAACTCTAAGCATTACTCCTCCTAAATCAGCAGGCAATCTCTGCTCCTACCCTGTCACTTAATGCAAGGGCACCAGTTCTACACATCCGTATCTTAACATCTTCACAAGTGAATGTCTGTCGAACTGCCTGTCTTGGTCTCCATGCTATTTTTTCCCCTAATCTCTAAACGAAATGTTTTACCTCCGTGCTATTTGTTGCTTCTCTCTTTTCACCACAGTATATTAAAATTTTTCTCACACAACTCCAACTGCCAAGTTAGCTTCACCTAAACCCCAAAACAGAAAAAAAAAAATTATGCAGATGTGCACAGCCAACCTGAAAGTCCATTGATTTCCTGCAGTTAAGTATAATGAATTCTCATCACAAATTTTATGCTCATGAATGTAGAGAGGGACTAATAGTAATGACCACTATCAGGGAAAACATTTGAGAAAACTGCATATAAAAGATTACAATATAATAAAATAATAATTCAAAAAACCAATAAAAACCCAGTTTACTATTCAGCTCCCTCTCTGATGCATACATAGCTTTGAGCAAGTTACAGAAACACCCTATGCCTCAGTAGTCACAGAAGTATATTTTCTATGTATTTATATTATCTAATGTATTATAAAATATAGATAAATGTGCTGTATAAAATATAAATAAATATAAAATATAATATCAATAGAAATGCTTAAAATGCCATGAAAAGATAGTAGGAATCTTTAAATCAGTGCAAATAGAATTTGATCTCCTTTAGTTCTTAGGAATATTGATAGAGTCATTCTATAACAAAAGAAAAAAACAAGAAAATGTCATGTATTTGTAGAGCTCTAGCTATCTATTGTATTTTCTTCTTGAAATAATTAAACTGTGAGAGGAATTATGGCATGGAAATATATTTAAACAGTATAATATTCAGTTAAACATCAGGAAATAGAAACCAAAGAGTAATTTGAACAATGAATGCTTAATATAAAATATTACTAGCTAGTAACAGAGGAGAAACTAGCAAGAAGATAAAGAGAAATATAAAGAATACAGGAACAGCATACATAGAGAGGAACTACTGCCCCTAGAACTGAGGCAGAGTACCAAAGAAGGAGCAAATTTGGGAGAGGGACCATCCAATCTCCTCAAGGCTGAGAGTCAGACCTCATTTTAGAGGGTATGTTTGTAGCCTATTGGACGATAGAACAGTTTATTGAGGTGTTACAGGCTGAGATTTGTCAGAAGAAAACTATGCATTATAGTACTAAAAAAAAAACACAAACAAACAAACAAACAAAAAAACCTAACCTGGAAGATGCCTGGAGTGGGTGCTATTGAACTTATTGCTGCTCTGGCTAGGATACCAGAAGTTTTCATAAGCCACCTGCAAGAAGACCATCAGCTAGGAAATTGGTTGGGGTGCCCAGGGACTACATGGATTGTTAGTAAACATATAAAAAATACATAAATAATGCACACAAATTTCAACACAGAAGTTGCCTCTGGAAATGAAAAGGAATGGTATCAAGAAAGGATTCACAGGGAGCTTTAACTTTATGTATAGCATTTCATGTTGTAGGTTGGAGATAAACACATTGATATTCAGCCTATGATTCTTTTCCTTTTGTACATTTCTAAATTTTTGTAATGTATTTTTTAATTGGAGAAAGGTTTTACTAGGGTGTGTGGCCATACTGATATTGGCTATTGGGAATGTTCCAGAAAACCATGATGTAAGAAAATTTTTCTTATTCTCTTTTATAAATCATAGCTCATAAGAACAAGTCTTTCAAGATCCCTTACGTAGAGGAGGAACAGAAATTTTTGTAGCTTGAGGAACTAAATAATTTTTATTTCATAGTAAAAGAAATACTTCCATATTATCATTGATAAAAGAAAGGTCAGGAATAAATGGGGGGTGTAGAGCTCAGTGCTCAATGAACCAAGGAGGCACTTCACAATTTGTACTAGAAGTCTGCTATGCTTCTTATTCCAGAAAAAAGAAGTCTGCTTCTTTCTGGATTTCTTTGACATTACGACATGACATTAATATTTCAATAGTATAGTTGAAGAAGTTTACTAAACAAATAGATTTTTTATTGGTGGTGGTGGTGTTTTTTTGAGACAAGGTCTCACTTTGTTGCCCAGACATGAGGGCAGTGGCATCATCATAGCTCACTGAAACCTCAAACTCCTGGGCTCAAGTGATCCTCCTGCCTCAGCCTTCCAAGTAGCTGGGACTACAGGTGGGCACCATAGCACCCATCTAATTTTTCTATGTTTCGTAGAAATAGGGTCTCGCTATGTTGCTTAGGCTGGTCTTGAACTCTTGACCTCAAGCGATACTCCCACCTCGGCCTCTCAAAGTGCTAGGATTACAGGTGTGAGCCACCACACTTGGCCTAAACAAACATATTTTGTTACAATGAACCAAATCAGTTGAGGAATTCTAGGTTGATATTACAGCATCTTAGTTATTAGTAGATATGATAGAAACTGTGAATTTTTCACAAAATGTTGGATGAATAAATGTACAAACAAATGAATGCGTGGTTTGGTAGGTTAATGAAAAGTCCTAAAGACCGACTTAGAATATAGGAATCATTTTAAAGGCTATAATTACAAGCCATTTTCTTATAGTGATTTTTCCATAAAATTTGACACTGTACATGAGAGCGGTGTGAGAATAACATATTCTTTCCTTTTTGTTGCTTTTATTTTATATATTTTACTATTCTTACTCTCTTTACATCTTTTACTCTTCTTTCTCTCTCTCTAAATATATATACGTGTGTGTATGCATATACACACACACATATATGTAATACTGTCTGACTTTCTTAAGACTTCTCTTTCCCTACTCCTAGCTAAATTTCAGTTTTGAATCCATTCTTAATAAATTAAACACTTAGGATCAAGAAATAAAATTAAGAGTAAAAAGAAAAACTTATATATTAGGTGTAGTCAGACCAAAATAAAAATAATTATTCTCTGTTGTGAAATTCAGTCAAACATAATATGCTCAGAGCAAAAATGAAATAAGCTCTAGTGATGATTATTCTCCCCTTAAGATGGTAACTTCAAGACCTAAGTATAAAATGCAATACTTTTATCATAGTGTATTTACACAAGGAAAGGAGTTCTTGGGCCAATTTTCTAACCATACAAAGGGGAAAAGTCACAAAGGAAGCAGGAGAACGATGTTCACTTAGAAACAGAGATAGGGCCACTCAAGGACCTCACCTAACATCCTACCCTGACACCTCCTCCTCCTGGACCTACAAATCAGGTAGTTAAACAAGAAGAGAAGAAACTTTTGCATACAGAGAGTGGCTGCTTTAAATAGGAGAAGTGTTAGGCACACTTTTGTCAAAACATCATTACTTTGTTATACTCATAAAATGCAATATTGTCATATTACACTTGAACAAATTGAATTCTAAATATTATCGACTAATTCAATATTTATTAGGCAGCAAAAGCTCATCTTATTCATTAAGTATCCCTGCTGAAATTGAAAGAATTATGAAAAAGTATGTCAATGAAGATAACATGAATTTGAAAATAAGAATTATGATCAAAACACTTTGGCCAAGTTTTCTTTTTATGGGTCCTTGCCCTATATCTCCCATTTGTTCTGAATTTTTTACACATCATTGTCTTCCATGAATCCTTCTTCTCAACAAAAGAGTAGAAGTTGGATGAAAAATATTAGTTGTTGTCCAAAACAATCAACAATCTGAAAAAGTGTTAGGAATCACTAAACCACTGGCCTCGTTTAAGAAGTAGATGAAGGATACAATCCAAGGAGACAGGATATTTGAGTGATTCAGAGGGCAATACAAGGACTAACGAATGACACCCTGGAATAAAAATAATGAATAGAGTGGGAGGGGAGAACTATCTAGATAAATAACCCATTTATGGATTGTACACACCAGCCTAAGCAATTACAAACAAAATTCGTACATTTGAACCTTCACAACTAGATTCGTTTTTGAACAGTCTCTGTGAACATGCAAGCGTTGTAAGATAGGCACTTTTCCTGGTTTGTTTACTGCTTGCAAACATCATGGTGCCTGGAACACAGAATTCATTAGGTCATTGTTGAATGAACAACAAGAGTCAGGAGGTTTTGGCCCTAAGTACCCACCATTTGACCCTGAAAATATTTTAAATGCACTATAGAGAAAAACCGAAAAAAGAATTAAGTCAATCTAAAGCATATTGCTCCAGAAAACGTTTCACAATGAAAGGGCACTCATGTTCTTCCTGTTTCACTTTAAATTTTTACATACACAAGCGTCCTCACGGTCAAAATAGTATGGTCAAAAACCATGTGATCTAAAAAATGTTGTGAGAATATTCTGTATTTTGACAGTGTGATCGCCTTTAACAAAGAATATTTTGTCCCACTGTTAAATTATGCTTAATAAAAATGTATTCTAATTTGACATTTGATTGCAAATACACTATAAACATAAACACTAGATCTGATAAATTAAAAGTGGATGCAATAATAGTAACTTGATTTCTGATGGTAAAATATAATGAATAGATTAAAATATTAATATAGTCTGAAATGAGATTCTATGGTATCAAAGGACAGATCTATTATTACAAAATAGTTTATACTTAAATTACATCTATTTCAAAATTCTTTTTTAAGTGATGCGTTATAAAGATTATTGTGGCGGCAGTTTATCCAAGTTTAGACAACGCCAAGTTTCTTTGCTACATCAGGTAATGTAATTAAGCTTCCTTGTCTATTAAATTCACATTTTTTTTAATACAGCAGGCAAAGACTTGTTGCAGTTTCAAGCATTAAGTATTTATGTGCTTATAAAACATGCACACTGTGAGGTCTAAATGGAAAAAAATAACAATGCATCATTCAAATGCTTATAGCAGGCATCAAATGGAAATAAATATTCATTTAGCCTAAGTGCTTCTTTGTGCATTGCCATTTATTGGCATAGAAACACAAAATAATCTAAAATAATCCTTTAAATAGGGATATAAGAATTGAGAGAATATATTAAGCACCCTCTCTCTCTTCAATGACAGACATGAAATACACAACAATGAAAGTACTGTGTGTCAAGTGAACACAGGAGCAAACTGTGACAGAACTCCTGGTGCCCAAAGCTAGAAAAATTTGAGCCAGAAAATAATGTCTAGTATTGAAATATAAAACAGAGTATAAAATAAATATCTATGAGTCCAAACCAATATAAATAAATAATTGAGTAAGTGATTCAGAAGGTAATAAAGGAAGGAAAACAAGTAAATAAACGGGAAATAACAGATAAATTTCCCATGCAGAATTCCAAAATATTTATGTATATAGTCTGTACTCAAGGAGGTTGAGACAGCCAGCCCCAACTCCTTCACTGCGGAGTGCACACAGTGACTTCATTACAAAACATACAGCATGGAAAGGCAAAAAAAAAAAAAAAGGAACTTTACAGGGGAGAAACCTGACAAACACTATCACAGCCAGGACACCGTGGTCCACATTAACAGTGATAAATCATGTTGATACTATGCACCCTTGATAATGATACAATGAGAACAAACCCTTACCTTAGTGGTACCCCTTCCAAAAATCTATAATCCCTGTCTAATCATAAGAAAAACATCAGACAAAATCCAAAAGACATCCTACATCCTACAAATGCCTGACTAGCACTCCTCAAAACTGGTTCATAAAAAACAAGAAAAGACTGAGAAATTGTCACAGTTTATAGGAGCCTAAGGAGATATCTGACTAAAGTGGGGTATCCTGGATGCGAACCTTGAATAGACAAAAAACTAGACATTAGGTAAATATTAATGAAGTCTAAATAAAGTATGAACTTTAATAATAATGCATCAATATCGACTCATTAGATGCTACAGTTGTACCATACTAATGTAAAATGTTATCAATATGCAAAAATGGATGTGGGATATATAAGAAACTTGTATGATATCTTCACAAATTTTCTATAAATCTAAAAATATTTTTAAACATTATTGTTCAACAGGAGGGTGTGGCTATCTATCCTTCACCGTCACTTAGCACATAGTAAAGTCAGGAAGTAAAGGGAACCATCTGAGCTGCTGACGAGTCTATGTATTGTATACGTCAATTACTCCTCATGTACATTTGTATTAATCAAATGGGGGCAATAATATGACTTTCCTCAAAGGGTTGCAAAACTGACTTGTGTTAGCATAGTAAACACTTATAATTGTTATTAATTTATATAAAATGGACCCGACATTACTATTAATGTTTTATTATTTGTAGCAATATCACTGCTCTTCCACAAACCCCCAAAACACTGGCATTTGTTACAAATATTTGAGGTAATTTTCTTATATGAACATAACATTGGACTTATGGCTCATCAACTCATGATATCGCAGCACAGTTATAAGGCTGTCAAAAGTCTGGGGTAAGATGTGTTTAATATAAGACACATGATTATCTGATTAAGGAGCATTTTAAACTTAAAAGTCAGGTGGTGGCAGAGAAAAAAGTAAAATTGTAAACTCTGAACTCCAAAGGATGTAAAACATACGGACGTGACGCAGTTCATTTCATTGTAACCATTATTTATTAAGGTTCCTGAGTTCCCCAATAGAATGCACTAGACTCTAAAGAAGACATATGATAAGCATGAAGATATAGTCATTCCACAAGTGAAATTTTATTGTTGGTGCATTGGGCAGTGGCCCATGAGATCTCAGCTTTCCAGTACTAAAGATTCAAAACATACATCATTTTCATTATCTCTGGTCAATACCGCACATCGGGAACACTTAGGGATTGGAAAACGCCGTTTCCACGATATTCACAGTTTGAATGATTTGTTTAGGTTATGTCAATGCGATGGACTTCTGTTCACAATAAAGTTATGCTTACCTAAATCTGCTTGCTTATGAACTATTTTTTGTCCTTCCTTCCTCCTTCCTTTTTCATGCATCTGAAAATGTGGACCTATGTCCCTCAATATCAGCTCCTTCTTCCCTTTTCTCACCTCTACAAGCCTGATTTCCTCACTGCTTTTGTGCTCTCACTATACTCAGTTTCAAAACCCCACAGAGAATAAAATGTGGGAGTTTATATGTAAAGTTGTGGAAATTTAGAACCAAGCACTTACCTGTAATTAACAGCAGACTGCCAAATGCTGTTAGCATGTCTTTACTCACAGTTCATTGTAAAGTTCACACTATCAGGTTCTCCTGCGTCTATTTTTTCGTGATGATAGCTGTGGGAGAGATGCGTAAGACAATTTCATCAGATTCCCTAGAGCTGAAACTTTTCCTTTCCCATGGAGTTGCACATTGCTGCTTGGCAAATAGTTCTACACAAATTTTTATTCCCTTCCAACATTATTCAACATGCCTATTCCAATTCTTTCTCGTTTTCTGAAGCCTCAAAACCCCTCGTTCTCTATAGATGACATTTCATCCATTTCTCCACCTGAAAATCTGTAGCCGTTTTGCTCTCTAACTTCTTTCTGGCTTTCTTCTCGTCTCAAAAGATGGAGTTTCCCTCCTTCCTGCAGGCTTGTCTTTTTATGTTTTTCATTTCATGCTTCCTGACTACTTCATTAGCCCTTCTTCCTCTTGCATTTTCTATCTCCTCTACTAAATTACTCACACATTTAAATGCAGGATACGTACAAAAATATATACCTAAATATAAGCATAAACACCTATGTGAACACTATATTGCAGAACCACCTTCCCCATTATCAGCAGGATGTGGCATTGTGGAATAATTAATCTAGCATTCAAAATCATCGCAAACTTTAAACTTTTTACTGCTACTTTTTTGTAAAATCACAAAGAAAGTGCATCTTCATGAGACGGCAACGCTTCTTAAAGAATCTCTTTACCCACTGATTTTACTCTCAATGCCTCACAAGCTACAGCTGTCTCCAAATCACTCATATACGATTCTCATTTCCTGAAAACACTCTCAAAAACCTGCTTGAGTAGGCTTTTATCTGTTTCAACTCTCACTGTGGCTCAGGTCTTTATTTAATATTATTATATCCTTTTTTAATTTCTTATAATTTCTCTATTTCCTTATTATGCAAGTTTTATAAAACTAAGAGAAATTAGGAAATTAAAGGACAAACAAGAATTGTTTCACACTAGAAAAGTAGGGGTCTAGGAAAAAAACTACAAAATTTATAATTTTGTTTTATTCTTCTTTTATCTTTAGCTCTTAAACATGTCTTCTTTAAATCAGTAAGCTCCTAAAACTTCAATGCAATCTTTTTCCACTAATTAAAAAAAACAAGTCATTATATTCTCCTAGTAATAAATGAATTATTTATGTATTACCAACTCACTACTTAATTTATTGCAATTAGTCCCCTTGACTCTACTGAGATGCTGCTTTTGAAATGTACTAATGACCTCTTAAGGATAAAACCAACAACTTCTTTTCAGGCCATAATCCTCTTGATCTATATTCAGTTTTTGATCCTCTTGATAGCAGATTTCTCAATAAAACTCTTATCTTCCACTGCATTTTGATCTATAATTGTCCTCTGACCCGTTTCCTCTCCATTCTCTCATCTTCTGGAGAAGGGAAGTCCACTGTCTTGCAGGCTGTCCTGTCCCTTTGTCCTTCTCCCTGAGCACTCACCCCAATCTGCACACTTTCATTATCACCTCCACATACATCTCTCAAAACTGAGCTTTGCTGGTGTTAAACTGGACTGCCTGCTTTTCTTGGGGCATGCCCTAAGCCTTCAAACCTCATTCCCTTGCTCTTTGTGTTCCCCCCCTTCCCTTCTATTCTACAAGTCCAACTTTGATCTCACTCTCTCCTCTTCCTAGGAGCTTTCTTTTATTATTCAAACAAAAGGAAATGTCTACCTCTTTTGATATCCCACAGTACTTTATCTGTACTCTGTCTTATATTAATATAAATGCCTATGAAGTATTTAAACCACAGTATCTCACACATTATAGGTACTCAACTGGAAGTAAAATAAAAACAAGGATTAGCAGAGGATGATATCCTTAAGTAGTGCAGATGAGGAAAGATTTCAAAGGAAAAAGGCTGAAAAATAATATTGGTAATTCTAAAATCTAAAGCAGCATTGAACATGTGAAAAATGCTCTCCACTTTTTTTTTTTCCTTACCAAAATGCGAAAGAAATGACAACAAGGATGTCCTACACTTGAGAAAACTGTTTTAGGGAAATAGTGCCAACAGAAAACAAGGAAGTTATAATTACTGGGAATAGTGGTAGAGATTCAAGGCAAGGAAGAAATAAGACAATATGATTTGGGAAATGGTATAAATTGCTAGAATGGAAGAGGATTGTACATTGGGAAACCACGGAATGGGGGTATAAGAACCGGAGAAAGCAAAGAATGCAAATGTAAACAAAGACGGGGAGAAAGGTGCTAATAGAAACAGAATCTTTAGAGAAAACATTTAGACTAGCATTCGACTCTCCGAAGAAGCAGGAGGAAGAGCGAAGGGGACTGGATAAAGAGAGTGGTATTTCTAGTTGATTACTACACTTCAGTGCTCAAAGGAGTTAAACCAGTTTTTCCTTTCTTTTCAGGTGTTGGTTTCAGCTGTTGTTTTCAGCTGTGTTGTGGCTCCTCAGGGGAAGTTTCCAGATAAATTTCTCCTGATGGGCTGCCAGTGGGTCAGATTTACATCCTGCTTTATCTGTAGCAGAACAGATAATGCATTTTGAAAAGTGGAAAATATTTCCTTCTTGCTAAGGGGAGCTGTACCTCTCCAAGCTGGAAACATAGCTGTGGGCAAGAGCCAGAGAATTCCCAGGTGCACACAGATCTAAGTCCATGCAGGAAGACATGGGTGGAATCTGCCTTCCTTTCCATACCTGAGAGGTGCAATTACCAGCATCCTTTCAGCTGTAACTAGAATTAAACTAGTCCATTATCTGGAATGAGGTACAGCAAATGATAATTTAAGAGATAAAAGTCTTTTAAACAATGAGTAAAAAAATATATGATGAGCATATTAAAACATGTTTATTATTATGGAGCAGAGATAAATATGCAAGTAGCTCTCAAAGTAGGTTTTTGTCAATATAAAAGGAGTGTCACAATCATTACATTGTGCTGGGGTAGCTCTATCAGGATGTGGGGTGTGTTTGTACACAGTGTGTGCATGTGACTGTGTGATGTGGAAGATATTTGTAACTTGACAGTAAGTTTCCCAAAAGACTACTATTTATAAACACTGTTTGAAAAGCAGTCTCCTAGAGGTAGGAAATATTTTCAGAGTCCAAGCAAGACTGGACACACAAGGGCAGCATTTGCCCTTGCCTTGTGCCCATATTGCATTAATGAGAAATGGATATTTTTATTAAATCTTTTTAGAAGTGTTGCCCCTTACAAATTGTGCAAAGTGTCTCTCAGAAAAATCTTCTTCACACATCCCTTCTGGAACACCAGCTCCTCTTCTCTTTCAAATTCCCCTGCACTGTGAGTCATCAAGACTTTCTAGGCCTGTAAAGAATGAAGACGTTACTTTGATGGGGATTGCATTTATTCTGTAGATCACTTTAGGTAATATTGACATTTTAACAATATTGATTCTACCAATCCATGAACAAGGTAGATTTTTCCATCTTCTACAATTTTTTTTCAGTGTTTTGTAATTCTCCTTGTATAAGTCTTTCGTATCTTTTGTTAAATTTATTCCCAGATATTTAATTTTTTGGGAGGCTATAGTAAAAGGTATTGCCTTTTTGATTTGAGTTTCGGCTTGACTGTTTTTGGCACATATGAATGCCTCTGATTTGTGTATATTGATTT